>CP119668.1:1327500-1397500 GCA_030078075.1 Crithidia sp. LVH-60A
GAGGAGCTTCTGCGTCGCGCCAGCCGCACGAAGCTGTCCGACGAGCCAGCCGTGCTCGTCCCGTCCTTTCTGCGCCTGCTGCTGGCGTGCTGCTACACCGTGCCAACCGCCTCCCCGCGCGACGCCGTCGTGCCGCACTCGCTGCTCTCCACTGCGTCGACGCTGGCGCTCTACGAGTCCATCTCAAAGCACGTGCTGCAGGTGCCTCTGTGCGCCAAGGCGGCAACTGCGAAGGAAGTGAACCAGCTGTACGCCACTGGTGGGCTGCGCACCGGCAGCCTTATTGACCTCTGCGTGTGGAACGCCGTGCAGAACACCCGCGAGGACGCACGAGAGGCAGCGGAGGCGGCGGTCGGTGGTAACGATGCGACGCAAAGCGCGCGTCCCTCTGCCGCCGCTGCCGACGGGTGAAGTCGGTGGAAGCAGCAGCAGTGGTGTTGGCGCTGCTGGCGGCCCGTTCCTTCCCGCACTGCCACAAATACCGACCCCGACTGCTGCTCTCTTCTCTCTCATGCGCCGCGATGTTGCCCTCCTCTTCAGCGGCACCGAGGACGTGCTGATCCACACCCCTGAGGCGGCACGAGTGCGTGCCAAAAACTTCCCCGAAGGCTTTCGTGCCATGACGCTGACCTCCGTCACCCTTCTCTTCGCCGCCCTCACCGCCGCTGACGTCTTCCATCACATTCCGGCGACAGAGATGCTGCCCACCATCGCACAGCTCTTCGCCATACGCGCGTACTACCCGCCCTCACCCCACGCGACAGAGGCGGAGCGGAAGGCGGTGACGCGTCTCATCGCACTGGGACAGAACACGCTCGCCTCGCTGCCGCAGCAGATGACGCCTGCTGCGGTGAACGACCTCCTGCGTCGCCAGCTCGTACCGATGAGCACGATGGCTGGCCAGGCGAACCGGCTGCAGCTCGCGCACTTCGAGGCGTACCTGCGGGCGATGGCGACGGCGAGTGCGGCCAACGCGGTGACTGATGATATGATGCTGCGACACTGGGCAGATGTCGCGGTGCCGGCCATCACGAACCGCTTCAGCGCCGCGCTGGCCAACGCCGGGCACGACTTTCTCATCGCCGTCTTCCGCGCCGAGAAGTACGTGAGCCCGTTGTTCGTGCCCACCTACGTCGCGCTGTACATTCCGACGCTGGAGCTGCAGGGGCCATCGTCGGCCGGCACGGTGGCGAACGGCAGTGTCCCACGGGAAACCACCTACCCACCGCTGTCGGTGGCGGTCATTCAGCACTTTGGTCGCTTTGCGCGGACGGCCTGCCACGGGGTGGAGCGGTGCGACGCCACGGCCCTGGCACGTCTCTTCGACGAGGACGCCGCCGCAGCAAGTGACGCCCCACGCGATGCGGAGAGCGCTGCGGTGATGGAATACCTGGCCCGCCTCTCACCGACAGCAGAGGGCGGCGCTGCGGAAGATCACGCCGACCAGTGCTGTCCTCCTCGTCGTCTCTGCCCTTTTCGACCGGCTCTGTCTGCTCTGGAACAGCACCCCGGGCTACGTGAAGATTGCACAGGAGCTTTTTATCGCCTACTTTTCTGCGCTGTGCAACCTGCTGCAGTGCACGAGCACGGCGGTGATCCAGCGTGTCTGTGCGTCGATCGAGGCCATCGAGGTGGAGCACCTGCGTGGCTCTGGTGGGGTGCAGTTCCAGTTTCTCAAGTACGTCAGCAGTGTCGTGGACAACGTGCAGGGGCCGTCGAAGGTGGGCATTGCGGAGTGGTACCTGAAGATGAACCGCCGCATCCAGGAGCAGAACTACGGCAAGCACTCCAAGCTGTAAGGAAATAAAAAACCTGAGCAATGCTGTGAAAAGGGAAGGCGAGGCGATGGCGATGGACAATCGGGAGACGAAAGAAAAAGATGTGCTTCAAGAGGATGCGTACTCTTTCTTTCACGTTTCGTCCTATAGTTATTTATTTATTTTGGAGGTGGGGGTGTTGTTAGAAGGCGGCGTGCAAGAGACGAGTGTGGAAAATTTGTCATGGTGTTTCTCCTTTTTTTCCTTTTTTTAGAACTCTCATTGCTGCTCTTGTGCGTGTGCTTGCGTTAGTGGGCAGCATGTGGTGCGTTGGCTGACTTTCTGGGAATGCGTCCTTGTCTGAAGCTGTGGCGAGAGACTTCTGGTTCAAATGCGTGTAGTGCTTGCTTGAGAAACAAAATAATAACAAAAAGGCAACCCAGCGGGCTATGGATTAAATAGTGCTTTGTTTACTTGATGTTTCAGGCGTCACGTCATTGCAGAAAGACACTAAAACTTTACACTCTCTCCGACTATGTCGATGGGTTTCCGTGAGCGTTTACATGAACACCATTGCTGTCAAACGACTTGCCCTTTTGTGGCCGGATTCTTATATGGCACTTTGCTGTGCTTCTCTTGTCCCTCCTCGTTTCCGCCACCACCCTTCTGCAATTCTCACTCGCCTTGCCGACCAATCGCCGTGAACTTCTCCTTTGCTGTAGTTTCTTGAAGATCGGCGAAGTCATATACTTCTTTTTCTTTTCTTTGTGCTGCTGCTTTTACTGTTGTTCTCTTACTACAGTGAACCCGGCACACACAACGACACCAAGACACGCACACACGTACCACTACCACCACAAAAGAAAATCATCAAAAATGCGCCGCTCTGGCGTCTGTCGGGATGCCGCACTGTGCAATATTGCACGGGGAGCGCAGCGGGTCCTCACCGCGGTGCTCGCTAACGCCGGTCTCGTTGGTGGCGCGCAGACCATTCCAGCCGCCTCCGCTGAGGAAGCATCGGCTGCCGCCTCGACGTCTGCATCGCCGTCGTCGGCCTCCCAACAACGTAGCTCCACGACCTTCGTGCTTCCCGCCGCTGTGCAGGCCGACCTCTCGAAGTCACCAGAGCCGAAGGACCTGCGCTACAAGCACGTGCCCTCGTCTCGGGTCGGTCGTGCCGCCGGCTTCGCCTCGCTGTTCGTGCAGCTGGGCTGGGAGAAGCTGGCTGGCAGCACGCCGTCCGGCGGCGTTTTATCGGAGCGCGGGCACCAGCACATCGTGGATACGCTGTGCCGCATGCGCGGCTCTGTACTGAAGCTGGGTCAGATGCTGAGCATCCAAGACGAGAACACGATCCCACCTCACGTGACGGCGCTCTTCGCGAAGGTGCGGGACCAGGCCTTCGCGATGCCACCGGCCCAGCTCGACCGCACTCTTGCCAAGGAGTTCGGGACGTTGAACTGGCGGCAGGAGTTGTTTGAGACCTTCGACGATGCACCGGTGGCGGCGGCCAGCATCGGGCAGGTGCACCGCGCGACGCTGAAGCCTGGCGTGGCAGGCACGGACCCGAGTCAGCCGCCGGTGGAGGTGGCAGTGAAGGTGCAGTACCCCGGCGTGGCGCAGAGCATCGACTCAGATGTCGCAAACCTGAAGATGCTCATGTCCATCGGTGTGCTGCCGCCTGGCATGTTTGTGGATAAGATTCTGCAGGAGCTGCGCAATGAGCTGAGCACTGAGTGCCAGTACAAGCTGGAGGCTGCGAAGCAGATCCGATACCGGAAGCTGGTCGCCGATGACCCAGAGCTGTCGCAGCTCTTTTACGTGCCCAAAGTGTACGACACCATCTCTACGAACCAAGTGCTAGTGAGTGAGTACGTGCGCGGCGTACCGATCGACCAGCTGGGGAAGCGCGCCGATGTGCCGCAGGAGCTGCGCAACTACATCGCTGAGCAGCTCATGTCTCTCACGCTGAAGGAGCTCTTCTTGTGGAAGTTCATGCAGACGGACCCAAACTTCTCCAACTTCCTGTACAACGCCACGACACAGAAGGTGTACCTGCTTGACTTCGGCGCGTCGCGGGAGTACGACGATGCCTTTTTGGCGGACTATTTGGATGTTGTGACGGCTGCTGCCACGAATGATTGCCCGACGATCGTGGAGCGGAGCATCCGTCTCGGCTTCCTCACTGGGCGTGAGGTGAAGGAGATGACAGACGCGCACTGCTCGAGTGTGCTGATGCTCGGCAAGCCATTTGAGGACCGCAACGCACCATTCGACTTCGGCGCGCAGAATCTGCCGTCGCTGATTCAGTCCTTCGTACCGACGATGGTGAAGCTGCGTCTGCGACCGCCTCCGACGCCGGTGTACTCGCTGCACCGCCGGTTGAGTGGCACGATTTTGCTTGCTACAAAGTTCAAGGTGAAAATCAACAGCGGCAAACAGTTCTGGACCATTCACGATGAGCTGCGCAAGTAAGGCGCCGATATGAAAGAAAACAAGAAAAGGAGGCGCGACGTGTTGGCGGTTTTTTGATTTGTTTTGCGTTGATGCGTCGCCTGTCTATCGCTTGACTTCTCATCTGCGGCGAGGTGCGCCGTCGGAAGCGATGTGTCGACGTGTATTAAATGTGGATGCCGAAGTTGCGGTGTGAAGGTGGTGCCTGTGGTTTTCTCGATTGGAACATTGCAGGCGTCTCTTCCTCTTCCATTTTTGTTCTTTGCAAACTTATCTCACTGATAGCTTTGCAGTCTTTTGGCCATGTGTCCTCTGTTGGCTATCTTTGTTCTTTCACTCAACGCATCTGGCGAATTCACAAGACTAAGGAAGGATGAATGCACTTACAATGTTGAAGAGGCAGCCCACTGTGCAACTCTTTCAGTTCTGCTTGTCACCTCATACAGCACCGCTCTCTTCTCTCTTTCTGTTTGGGCATCTGCGTGAGAGAGGGAGAGAATATCGTGTCGGGAAAAAAAAAAGGATCGCAACACCTACAATGTCAGTGCCCTTGAGCAAATCAGCCATCATCTAACTCTTCTCAACCCTCCTATTCTTTCAATCTTTTCTCCCTCTTGTCGCCTTTCCTCATTGTCGTCGCTCGGCTTCATGGCCACTCCTTCTCGATATCGCCGCTCCGTCGTCCCATTCTAAACAAACTACACGCCGAGCAGCACAAAAAGAGCCAACATACATTTTTCCCCACCTTTTCGCGCTATTTTGCTCCTTTTCCTTCCGCTTTTTTCCTTTTCCCTCTGCCCTTTTGTCCTTCTGTCCTTGTGTCACTTCCCTCTCCTCTCTGTTTTTCACCCACCGTTACTGCCTTGCGTTGCATTCTGTTTTTTTTTTTTAGTTCTTCCTGCTTCGTTTTTTTTTTCCTGGTTGAACGAACAGAAAAGAGAAGGACAAAAAAGAACGAAGGCGAGCGGAAGAAAATCTTGACAGGGATACTTGTACATACACCCGTCACAAGAGAGAAAGATACCAACACACGCCAGCGAATTCGTTTTTTTTTTTTGCACTCTGACACCTCAAATAACACCCCACCTATATACTGCTCGCTGCCTCCTTCTCCTTCCTTTCACTCTTTTCCGCGTCTCTCTGCAGAGCAAGGTCGTGTAGTTGAGTCTCACCTCTTTTTCCCTCTCACTCCATCAAATACGTAAATCTTTTTTTTTTTTGTGTCTCCTCTTGGCTTTTTTTTTTTGCTTTCTTTATCCTAGTTGCCTATCTTAGTCTAGCTTTTTAAAATCTATATTCACTTTTGCTTCGTTCGTTGACAATTGCTGCTCTGGTACGTCTTTTTTTTTTTTCTGATTTTGGAATCTGTTTTATTTGCCTTCGAGCCTTTCTCCACGTGTTGTGCTTAAGCCGTTGTGAGAACAAGAGGGAATTGTGTTGTTGTCGAGTCGCAGCTTGGGCTCTTTTGGTCTTTTTCTGCAGCTTCTTTACTGAGTTTTTTTTCGTGTCGCTTTTCTTTACACGCATACCCACAGCGAGAAAGTCTGTTTTTTTTTCTTTTCTGGCTGGATTATTGTCGAATTTAAGGTTTCACTTTTAGTTTTCAGCCTCTGCGTGCATTTTTTGTTTCGTTTCCGTTGTGTTAAGCGGGCACCTTCTTATATGCACTTCTCGGAGACGCCGTTTTTTCCCGTTTTGAAGCCAGACAAACAAACAAAATACAAAAAAATAAATCCGATCCCCAAAGACGTATAAGGTGTCACCAAGAAAAAAGGTATTAAGCACTTGACTAGTAGTATATTGTCAAGCGTTTTTGTTTTCCTCTTTTCCTTCCTCTCCACTTCTTTGTATTTGTTTTTTATCTCTCTTTTGTTGATCAAACGAAGACGAGGCCTGAAGCTCCGTTTTTGAAAGCTTTCCCCTCCTTCCCCATCTATTATTTTTTTTTCTCTGCGTTCGTGACTGCAGTCTTTCGAAAAGGCGCAAAGTACAAAATAAATCTACAACCACTTGCTGGTGCGACAATCTCATTTTCCTTTTTTTCTACCTGCCTTTAAGTTCTGCTCTATTTTTTTTCCGGCCTATTTTCTTCACGTTTTTTGTTCTCTTTGTCCTTGCCTTCCGTTTGATATTGCCCTGCTTCTCTTCTTCTCCTCCTTGTTTGCGGACATCTCTTAGGTAAGACAACAACGTAAACGACAAGTGGATTCAGTTGTCTCGTTCTGATTCTCTATTTTATAAGCTGACCCATGCCGGCCCGCTCCGTCAGCTCCCCATCGCGGCCAGAGGGAAAGGCGCAGAGTAGCAGCGGCATCCCAAAGAAGAAGCGAAGCCAGCAGCGCACCAAGTCGGCCTCCGAAAGCCCTGCCAGCCTCAACCTCACCACCAACTCGCTGGCCCAATCACAGGATCCGGGCGACCTGCCCAGTGCCCTCGTGACAAACAATGGCAGTGAAATCCCTTCCTTCATGGTGTCCCGTTTTGATCGCGTCCCCAGGGGCAAAAAAAAAAAATAAAAAAAAAACCCCCCGGGGGGGGACACCCCCACACATTGCCGAATTCGTGGTGCGAACGGTGGCTGAGCCCCTGAGCGAGAGAACAGCCTCCTCACGGCGCACCAGCACGGCTTCTTCGAGGCAGCCCCGAAGCTGTCGGCGTCGCACTCCAACGCGACGTCGCTCTTCTGCACCCCGGCCTCCACGTCCCTCTCGGCCGCACCCAAAAGCCCCCAACAACACCCCGGGGCGCCCCCCCCAAAAAAACCCCCGGGGGGGGGGGGGCGCCGAAAAAAAATAAAATAAAAAAAATTTTGGGGGGGGGGGGGGGCGGGCACCAAAAAAAAAAAAAAAAAACCCCCCCCACACCCAAAAAAACCAACCCGCGATATTTAAAAACACAAAAAAAAAAAAAAAACCCGGGGGGGGGCCCCCCCCCCCCCCCCCAACCCCCCCCCCCCCCCACCCAGGAGGGGGGGGGGGGGGGGGGGGGGAAGAATAAACACCCCCACCCCCCCACCACCACAAATGCCCCGAGGAAGAAGTCACGCACACCGTCGCCGCAGCCGCAGGTGCCACCGGCGAACCGCAACACCGACACCGTCACGCCTGCGAGGGCAGCCGCCGCAACCGCCACCGCTGCTGCGAAGACCGCCTCGTCGACCCCGGTGCTCACGACCCTCACGCCCTCTCCGCAACCCCCCGAGCCGCGTCCTGTGAAGCCGTTGAAGGATGCAACGGCGAAGGCGAATATTCGCACCCCACCTCCCCAGAGCAGCGCGGCGCAGGCGACGAGTAAGACTTGGGTGCCGCCGATGAACACGCACGAGAGTCCCGAGCATTTGCCGACAGACGCCCCGAACGTGGTCGTGCCGGCTCGCAAGTACGCCTACGACGTGAAGACGTGCACGTGGAAGGAGATCGACACGATGATCCGCGTGCTGCACCCGAACCGCGGCGTCAGTCAGGGTGCGATGCGCGTCTGCTTCGTCGTGGAGGAGCTCGATGAGCGCGGCTTTTCCTCTCCGATGGTGGCGAAGATGTTCCGCCACAACCTGCAGGGCATCGTCGAGGCGGACTACTTCAACGAGGGCGAGGCGCAGTGCATCGGCGGCATCTTTGCCGACAAGTTCAACAAGGTGGAGCTCCCGAAAGAAGTGGACCGCTTCGTAATCTCGTTCCTGCAGTGCGACACGGTGCGCATTCGCCCCCGCGACATCCCAGAGGAGTACCAGAACAAGCGCAGCGGCTTCTTCTCCTACCGCACCACCGACACACGTGACGTGGTCATGACGATGGAGCCGCGCCTGAAGGGGAACTTCACCAAGTATACGAACAACTTCGGCGCTGTGTATGAGGGCTTCGAGCAGCGCCTCGACCGTGAGAAGGAGGCGAAGCGCCACAAAGTGCTCATGGCTGCCGAAGCCTTTTCGCACTTCACGCTGGAGGACAGCGGCGGTTCAATGCTCGTCTGCGACCTGCAGGGCGTGAATGACTTTCTTGACCGACCCGCAGATCCACACGATTGATGGGAAGGGCTTCGGCATGGGCAACATGGGCCGCCGTGGCATCGACAAGTGGGTGGAGAAGCACGTGTGCAACGACATGTGCCGTGCAATGAAGCTGACACCGCTGAACGGCGTGCCGCTGCAGCAACAGCCGTCCTTCACCGGTGTCGAAGCGCGTGTGAGCTACTACAAGATTCTGCGTTCAAATCTGCGGAGTCAGGCCCCGACACGGCCGGAGGACTTGATTCCGCTGCCGAAGCCGCTGTCGGAAATGACAGACGACGAGCGCCTCGAATACGCCCTTCGCCTCTCCCAGCTTTTCTCTTAGTTGAGTGCTCGTGTGCGTGGCGGCGTATGTAGTCTTACTTAAAAGTACATTATTTGTTTTGTTTTTGTCTTTTTAGCTAGACTCTTTATCTCTCTTTCTATTTACTGATTCGCATCTTTACTCAATTGTTTCTTTTCCGTTTTTCTTCCAGAGTCGGCAAAGTGCTTTTATTTGTTTGTAGTGCGCAACGCTCACGGACATCTCGTACTAAGAGATGAGGTGCTGCTGTGGGTATAAAGGAAAAAAGAGAATAAAGAAAGCTGGGGGAATATTTACTGTCGCACCTCCACGAGTAAAGGGAGAAAAGCACAGTAACTGAAATTTTTGGCCTCCTCCTCATCTCAGACGCTATCATGTGTTCTCGCTGTGACTGTTGTCTTTGTCGTTCTTGTTTTTATTTTTCTGGCAGTGAAAGGAGGTCCACGCTGCACGATTTTTGCCCTTCAGCACAATGGTAAAAGTGGGTGCAAAAAAAAAAAAACACGATACGGCAGATTAGGAAAAAAAAATTAATGTAACAGCGCATGTTGCGCTTTTGATCTTTGCCGGCGTACAGTATTTTGTTTTCCGACTATTTCCAAATTCCGGCAATTTTCTTTCTCTTCCTGGCCACGTGTTTTCTTTTTCCTTCTTTTATTCTTATTTTTATTGTTGCGCACTCCGATGTGTGCATCTACCTCTCTCAGTGAGGGATTTCCTCTTCCGTCTCCTCTCTTTCTATTTTTGTTGTTTGTTGTTGTTGTTGACGCGGTCGTGCGCCACGAGTAACTTGCTCTACTGCAATTCTACGCAATAGTAGAAGAAAACAAAAAGGTGAAAAGTAAAAGGAATAAAAGATGGTTTCTTTGAGGGAAGCGATGCTGTGCCACAGTAAGAAAAAAAACCTGCGTCTTTTGGCAAGCTTCTTTTTTTTTTATGGTGTCCACCATCGCGAGGATACCAACAACATACAGGTGTGGGTACCTTCGGCGCAGGCTCGCAACACTGCGCAAGGTAGGAAGGACCCATGAAAGGAGATAAACAGCGAGGCACACCAGACCTTGAGTGCTGCTGCGTGTTTTCTGCACGCACAAGTATCCACGCAGTGAAGTGGAAGGGCGGCACCGATACCTTAGGGAACGTTGGTGAGTGGTGAAAGCGCGATGTGCAGTTTTGCCTTTTCTTCCTTTGCACAGCAGGGGAAAGCAACGGCGGTGATGTTCAACTCGACAGTCTTGCTCAATTCCCCTCACCCTTCTCTCAATTTTTCTTCTCTTCTTTTCCGTTTTCTTTTAATGTCTTGCTTTTCGCTGCTTCGCTTCATTCGCGACGTCTTGGTCTTTCATTGCCCTTTCACCCACTACTGCCGCGCTGTGCGACGGAAAAAAAGATCAAGTACCCTCTTCTAAGTTCTCTCTCGTGTGTTAATAATTTTTCCTTTTTTTGTCGCTGCTTCTTGTGTCGTTTAGGACGAGTACCCAGTCCGTCCACGCACCTCTGTTTTAGTCGCGTGCACCTTGAAGCCCCCTGTCAAAGCACGCACGCTCACGCACACACATACAGAGGCAGACGGAAGACCTGCTGTCTTTTGACGTGGGCGGTGTCGATTCGATTCCCACCGTGTCTCTCTTCTTGACGTCCTGTCTCTTTTTCATTCTTCATCTTTCTGTTGCCTTTTTTTCTCTTTCTTTCTTGCACTTCTGATTTCCTTTATTTCTTCTCCGCGGATCAGTGTCGCCAGTTCTTCTCTCATTTGTCTTTCTCTCTTTGTCCGATCCGGTCTTCGCTTCACTGCGGCGAACACAATAGACTCCTTTAAAAACGCCAAATAAATAACGAAAAGAAGGCAGAAGGAACAAAGGCCAGATTTGTCTAAGAAAAAAACCAATAGCGGAGGCTGAAGGCTGCGTCACTCGCCACAAACCACATTCCACTGCGCAAACAGCTAAAAAAAAAAAACAACCACTGAAAAGCGCAAGATCGCAGCAACGGAAGTTTTTAAAACAGCAGACGCCCCAGAAGGGAACATAAGACCAAAGGAGAAAAGGGAAAGAGGCAAAAGTTGTTGAAGCAGAGAGTTTACCGCAAGATAGTATCTCTCTTCATAAAAGGACTGCACGTGTTTGCAGCGAAGCTCCGACTCTCTTGTCCTCTCAACACTGTTGCAGCCTCCAGTGGTCGTCCCTCGTCACCCTGTTCCTTTCCGTTTACGTTGTCTCTTCTCTTTTTTTTTATCTTTTCCATTGTGGTGGTGTACCTTGCAGCACCGATATACGGGCAAGTCTTTCTTCTTTCCATTTTTCACGTCTTCGGACTCACGTATTCCTGTCGTTGTTGATTCTTCTCCCTATTGGCGCTAGCCCTCTGTTTTCCTTGCTGAAACCCACTATTTCCGGTACACCACATTTTTCACACATACGCACAGACACACACACGTTCGATTTGTGGCATTCCATTC
The DNA here is from genome assembly GCA_030078075.1 of Crithidia sp. LVH-60A. Lineage (NCBI taxonomy): Eukaryota > Euglenozoa > Kinetoplastea > Trypanosomatida > Trypanosomatidae > Crithidia > Crithidia sp. LVH-60A. The sequence continues at coordinate 1,338,480 of CP119668.1, forward strand.
CCCCTTACCCACTTGTTTGTTCTTTTCCTTTTCAACCTCCTTCGGTTTTCACCACTACACACAATCTCTCTCAAGTGTATTTTCTCTTTTTCTTTCTCTCTTTCACTGCTGCGTTTTTTTTCTCTAGTCTTATATTTGCCTGCTGTCCTCGTCGTCGTACTGCCGCTCCTTCACACTCACCGTCCCCTCTCTCTCTCTTGCATCTCACACTTAGCTCTGTCGGTTTGTGCGAGTGCGTCTGTGTCTCTCTGTGTGTGTGCGGGATTCTAATTGTTCCCGTTAAGTTTTCGTCTCTTTGTGTGTTTCTGAGGTTTGGTGGACGATTGTTCGTTTCCTATTCACCTAAACTTTTTTCTCTCTTTTTCTTTTTCGGAAAGAAACGGAGGAAGAAAATTTCATAAGAGAAAAAGCGAAGAAACCCTATTGAGGTTTGCCACCAAAGACGTAGTCAGCGCATAGGTGGGAACGGAAGCAGCACGTTTTTGTTTTTTTCTATTCTTTTAGCTCTCTTTTCTGACATCTGGCTTTTTGTGTGTGTTATACTGGGCTGACGCCTTCTAATTCTTCCTTTAATCTACGTTGATCTGCGTGCACAATTCTTTTTTCTTATCTCTCATTTTTCTACTGTCTGCTGTTCTTGCTTTCTCCTTCTCAGCAAAGACAGTTGTGTGCTGAATCACTTCTGAGCAGCGGAAGAGGAAGAACTCGAGTGAGAGAGCAGCAGCGGATTTACGTGCATATCTGAACTACTTCACTACCACAACGAACCTGCTTTGAATCACCTGTCAGAAGCAAGGATAAAAGGACCAGAAAAAAAATGGTCACCAGTCAGGGTTCCCCTCAAGCGGAAAAGCGCGCACCGCTGCCCAAGAAGGCAAGCACGGGCTCGCTGGACAAGTCCGCTGCCGATGGCGCGCCGCGCCGCCCCGTCAGGACCACCATCAAGAAAAACCCACCGGTAAGTGCGGCGCGGCAGAACGGCACTGCACACTCGTCGACAGCCTCCACAGCCACCACAGCAACCACCACCACGACGGCGACCGCACCTGCCCCGGTAGCACCACCGCCGAACCCGCTGGCCTCTCTAAACTGCGCGTCGTCGGACATGGTCGTGCCGGACTTCGCCACGGAGACGGGAGAGCGCCAGACGGAGACGGCGTCGAGTGGCTTTGAGGTGCACACCGACACGCAGTCGGCAGAGGTCGCGCTCGCCGCTGGCGGCAACGATGCGGCCTCGTCCGTGAACTTCGCGGAGGAATCCGCCCCGCCCTCGCCTGCCTCGCCGACGGTCGTCCCCCTCGCGTCTCAGCCGCAGAAGCCGGCAAAGACGGCCACCACCGCGGTCGAGAAGAAGACAGCGGCTGCGGCGACGGCAACCACGACGACCACCGCCAAGGCCACAACAGCCACGGCGAAGAAAGAGACCACCGCGGCCTCTGCCGGGTCGAAGCTGAAGTTGTACTCCGACGCTGACAGCTCGTGCAGCGAGAATGTGTCGCCGCGCACCCCGACGGCGGAGGCGGCGGCCGAGGCGGCGTCGAGCAGCCCCAAAGTGGACGGCAGCGTCGCCTCCTCTCTGCTGTCGACCGTGGTGAAGCCGATGGCACCGAAGCAGACAAATGCCACTCGCCTTGCACAGGAGTACCGTGTCGGCGACATGGCCCCGGTGCTTGTGAAGGGCCACAAGTACGTCTTCGACAGCCGCGACATGCGGTGGAAGACGCACGACGTGACGGTGCGCATTCTGCACCCGAACCGCGGCGTCGACCAGGACAACTACTTTGCCATCTTTTCTGCGGAGCTGCTCGACCCAGTGAAGGCGGCGGCGCCGATGTTTGCAAAGGTCTACCGACGCAACATCGCCGACGTCTCCGAGGCAGATTACCACAGCCTCGGCCAAGCCCAGGCGCTGTGCGAGGAGTTCGCGCGTGACTACTCCCGTCAGAAGCCGCGTGCAGGCTACCCGAGGTACCGGCTGCCGCTGCTGACGAACCGCGTCGTGGTGCGCCTGAACCTCAACTCGGTGCTCGACCCCGCCGTGCGCAACGCCCGCAAAGGGCTTCTTCTCCTACCGCACGGAGGACACAAATCAGATGATGTTTCTGATGGAGCCGAACACGCTGGCCTGCGCCGAGGTCGGGGCCTCCTTCACCTCTGCTGAGATCGACGATGGGAAGTGCTACCCGCAAGGCGACCCTGCGTGGCCGCGTCAGGTGTACTCGGACATTGCGGACGGTCTCTCCCACTTCTCCTTCGTGCAGAGCCGCGAGAAGATGCTCGTCCACGGCTTCCTGCGCAGCAACGGCTACCTGCTCGACCCCCTCTTCCACACCACCGACCGCGAGGGCTTCCGCATGGGCGATGGCGGCAAGAAGGCGATCGATGAGTGGGTGAAGCAGCACCGCTGCGGCGACACCTGCCGTGCCCTCGGCATCCGCAGCTTCCGCGAGGATATGGTGGACATCAGCGCCGCCGCCGCCTTTAACCCGCTCGCCAACCAGGAAAACTACTACACCGACTACCTGCGTTGTGTGCGGCAGATGCGGGTGGTGGTGCGCATCGCCATCGACGCACCGGACTACGGCGACGAGGACATGGACAGCGACTTCGAGAGCGTCTCCGCCACCTCGGAGAGCGAGGCCTCCTTCACCGGCGCCGTGCAAGCCGTGCCGATCGCGCCTGTCTCGTTCCCCGTGACAGTCAACGCCGTGAAGTACGTTTTTCTGCCCGCCCGTGCAAAGTGGGAGGAGATTCCGATGCGCATGACGATCTCCGCGCCTACCAAGCCGCTCTCTGTCGACGACCGCAACGCCTGCTTCGCGGTGGAGGAGCTCCAGCAGGGGATGCAGTCGGTCCCGATGCGCGCCAAGTTTATCCTTCGCCCCGGTGCGAAGGATGCGGACTACTACCACGTCGGCGACGCCTACTGCGTCTGCGTGGCGCTTGGGCAGGTCTTCCGCGGCTACCGCAAGAACGGCGTCTTTGAGCGGGAGTTGGACTTCCGCTCTGCCTACGCGGTGCGGGTGCCGCAGACGGAGATCCCGGAGAGCATTAAGGCGCACATGACGGACAGCAACTTCTTCGCCCACACCACCGCCGACTCGGGCGACGTGATGTTCGTGCTGGAGCCGGAATTCACCTCCGACGCGCCGCGCCGCTCAGCCGGGGCCCACGCGATGCCGCGCGACGCCGAGGGCTTCGACGACTCCGAGCTGCGCCAGGTCGTCGACGCCTTCTCGCACTTCACGCTGCACAAGTCGGGCAACCACCTCCTTGTCTGCAACCTCAAGTGCAAGGATGGTCTCCTCACCCGGCCCCACATCAACACGTCGAACGGGCGTGGCTTCGAGACCATCAACGACGGTGAGCGCGGCATCCGGCACTGGGTGAAGCACCACACGTGCAACCCGCTCTGCGAGCTGCTCGGCATGGAGCCGCTGCCGCCCCGCCTGAAGCTGTACAACATCTCGAATAGCCGCCTCATGAACTACATCAACCTCGTCCAGCAGCACGCGCTGGCCGAGAACGAGAAGGTCGACTTTAACCTGCCGTCGCGGCCGCCGTCGGAGATGATCAGCCGCTACGCGTCGGAGCAACGCCAGGCACGCACGGCGAGCATCGTCTCCCTGAACCCGCCGACCGAGGATCCGCTGGCATCGGCAGAGCGCGCGCGCCAGGCGAGCCGCGTCTCGATCGTGGAGTCGCCCGTGAAGGACGACGGGGTGCCGCTGCTGCGGCCGTGGGTGCACAAGGGCAAGGGGGCGATCCCGAACTACCCGGCCAAGAAGAACGGCGTCCTCGCTTCCGGCCCGCGCCGCCCCCTCACGCAGGCCGACTTGACGAAGCTGAACAGCCGCGGCATCGAAACCAAGTACATCCTTCCCGCCACCAAGTACGAGTACGACATCGACACGCTCTCGTGGAAGATGCACCGCATGTTTGTGCGCATTGTCGCGCCGGACCGCGGTATTGGCCAGGGCGGCATGCGGGTCTGCTTCGAGGTGATGGACATCGACCCGGAGGAGTGCGAGGAGACCGTGATGGTGGCGAAGATGTTCCGCCGCACCATCAAGGACGTAGTGGAGAAGGACTACTTCACCGAGGTGTCGGTGCAGAAGCTGTCTTCGCTCTTCGCGCGTGACTTTAACCTGGAGAAGAAGGAGGGCTGCAATGAGCGGCTGAATGTGCTGGAGGGGGCGGTGATCGCGATTGAGAGCCCTGACCTGAGCCCGGAGCTGATGGCGAAGAAGACAGGCTTCTTCTCGTACCGCACGACGGACTCGCAGCGGCTGATGTTCTCGGTGGAGCCGCGGCTGACGGGTCGCTTCACCAAGTACAACGGCAACATGGGCGAGGCCTACCCGACAAACGAGAGCCGGCTCACTCCTGCCGCGGCGCGGGACCGCACAAAGGTGTTCGAGGCCGTCGAGGCCCTCTCCCACTACTCTCTCGTGAAGAGCGAGGGCGGCCTGCTGGTGTGCGACATGCAGGGTGTGGGGAACGACCTGACCGACCTCGAGGTGCACACCTACGACGGCAAGGGCCTCGGCATCGGGAACTTCGGCGCGCGTGGCATCGCCAAGTTTGTGGAGCGCCACCGCTGCACCGCTGTCTGCAAGGCGCTGAACCTCGAGAACTTGCGGGACCAGAAGTTTGACGTCACTGACGAGGTCAAGAAAAACAACAAGTTTGTCCGCATCTTTGAGCGTACGAAAGAGATCGAGAGCATGCCGTAGACACCTCGTTGCGTTCCTATCGATCTTTTCGACACATTAATTTTTTTTGGCTAGTTTTTTTTTTTTTTTTCCCGCACTCCAACAAACATCTGCATTGTCCTTATTCCTGATTTTCTCGAATACCTCACACGACGACAACCAAATTCACACACCGACCCGCTTACAATTTTTTCTTTTCTCTCATTCACACGCACACACACACAAAAACACTAGCACACGCACACACACGCTATTACAGCTGACAACAAGACGTGTACGAAGGCGATCAGCACTCTACTACTTCGTGCGTTCTTTACATCTGCTTTATCCTTCTTTTTGTACCTTTCAGCTTTCGTTCGCTATATCTATTTTTTTTCTTCTCCTCTCAGTCTCTGCCTGATGTCTTAGCGAGGATGCACTTTTGACTTCGACAACAACAAGAGAAAGTAAAGAGCGAAAGTGAAAAGTAACACGTGTCTCCCTTCTCCATCATTACTTGCCGGTTTGTGGATGCTTTTGTAACCGGTTACACCCATGTAAAAGGTGTACCGGACAGCGTGCCTGGCACGTAGAGCAGCGTTGTTTTTTTTTAATTCTTTCCTTTTTTATCACTGGTTTTTTTAAGTGTGCTCTTAACTCTTTTTTTTCCTGTTAACTGGAGATTCCCCTCCTCGTCATTGTTGGTTTTGCTCTTCTCCATCACTTTCTCTCCCATTGGCCATTTTTCATCACCCACAGTCCTTTTATTCCCCCCTTTTCCTCCCTTACTCGTGCTGATGCCGTTGTCCACGTAAGTTGATTTGGCAACCTTTTCCTTGACGTGAAGTTGATGATCCGTGCTCTTTTTTTTTTTCTTTTTCTGTTTTCCCACTCATCTCTGTTTTTCCTCTCGTTCCCGTTCGTCTGTCTTCTTATTGACTTTGCTCATAAGTGTGCGTTCTTGCACATGAGGTTGACTACAAACGAGCGGTTTTTCTTTTATTTATTGGCGTACTTCTTTTTCGTTTGTTTCACTAAAACTTCACGTTTTTTGCTGTTTGGTGTTTTTTTTTCTTTTTGTACTTGCTGCTTTTTTATTACATGGGTCCTTTTCCTGTACCTCTCTTGGGTCCTCCTTTCATGCTGTCTTATTCTTCCTTTCTTTCTTTTGTCGGAGGGGACGCAACGTTGTGACACAGCGATGGCAGACTGTTTTGTAGTTTCCGATACGAAATAGTGCGTTGCCGCTCATCTCCTTTTTTATTCACATCTTTTCTGCCCTCGTGACCGTGACTACATTGCTCTCCTTTTACGTATGCTTGTTACTCGTTTCATTTTCCTCGCTCGTATGCTAAGTCTTTCTTTCTCTCCGTGTGTCTTTTTCGTTCTTTTCTTTTAGCAATCACTTCTTCTTCGTCTCTTGTTTTTTTTTCCTCTCCTCTTCTGCGACTCTCTGCGCTGCTGTCCCCCGCCGTCTCTCCCTGCCCTCTTTTCTTCTCATTCTCTTTCTCTCCTTCTTCTGTTCAACGGGAGGGCATGAACACCCAATAGTGGAAGGAATGCAAACAACGCCGACTCCTACTCCGCACATCACCTTCTCTGACCGCGATTTTTGTTTCTCGGTCGGTTGCGCGAAGGCCTGGTGTCAGAGAAAATGGGAGAGTCTCATGCTGTGTAGGGGTGTGTACTCAGGCTTTTTCTTCTTGGTTGCGGATGAGAGGGAGAATGGAAAGAGGGCGTCGAGGCGTAGAGCTTGACCCATCTTTGCGGTGTCCATTCAAACACCAAGCGGAAAGAAAAAGGAATATGCTCTGTGAAAAGGGGCAGTCGCTTAACGCGGAGACTCTTTAAAACAGAGAAAGTATTTTAATAGATATATATTCACGAAAAGTAGTGTGACTGTGTGTAAGTTCTTAGTGGGCTTCCTTCTGACGCTCTTACCTTCTTTTAAATAAGAGAAAAGGCACGTACGTGGAGTGCGTACCTCCTGTTTCTTCTCTTTCAGCGTCCAGGTCCAACTTTTTGTATTTTTCTACTTTGTCTTTTTTTTCTTCTATACGTGTATGTCCTTGCGCGATTCCTTCTCTCAGTCTTAAATTCTTTTGTGCTTCTGCTGCTCCTTCGTGGTTTCACCTAGTGGTACCCCCCCTTTACCTTTTCTTTCTCTTCCGTTAACAAAAGCAACAAAAAAAACATCGTTTTCTCCCCTTTTTTCGGCCTGCCTCTACATCGTGCGCTCTTCTTTTCTTTCTGGTAGAAGGAAAGAAAGAAGAAAAACCTTTTCTTCTTTGCGTGTGTGTGTGTGTGTCCTGGCTTGTCCGATGAAACATCTTGCCGTGATGCTGTCACTGGTTCTTCGTTTTACCAACTCAGAGGGAACTGTCAGCGGACGTCGGTGGGGTGCAATCTCCCACTCTTGAGTTGCGTACCGCCGCTCATTGCTACACACCTTTTTTTTAAAATGGCACAGCGTCCTTGCTTTTTCAGCTGCAGACTACATATGGCCATGAAAGGTGAAGGTAGCGGATAAGCTTTAAGGTGACGAAGCTCGGCTCTCAATTGATTTAACTATGATTCTTTTGATTCTTCTTTTCTTTCATCTGTGTGCGTGTTATTCCTTTTAAAGTAGAACATTTTCTATTTGCTGCGCTCACTGCAGCCAAACAACACCAACAAAAAGTACGGGAATTTTGCCACCGCAGCCGTGCCAACGGTACTTTTTGTTTCTGTCCGTCCTTTTTTCTTTCAATCGTTTCTTGCTTCGCTTTTCTTTTTGTTGTTTCGGATCATTGTTAGGGTGTACCTGCCAGCAGAGGTTGCACGTGTGTTCGCACGTGTGTGTGTGTGTGTGTGTGTGTATGTTCACTGCCAGTATATTTCTCTGTGTTTAAATATGCGAATGTCGACGTCGAGTGTGCGGCTTTTTATTTTTCAAGTGTATTTGTTTTGCCTTTTTTCGCGCTTAACTGCCTGTGAATCTTGTTCTTGTTTGTCCCCTATCCACAAACAAGAGCATCTGTTCTACCAACCTAGCTCATTGATGATTCCCCGTCGGGTATTTCCCCCTTTTAAAGCGACGCCGGTGTTTTCCGTCTCTTTTCTTTTGTTGTTGTTTGTTTTGTCTCTCATTTTTGAATCTTATTTTCTCTTCTTCCACTTGTACCTCTCTCTCTTCTCACTTGAAGGCACTCCGGCGCACTCGTTCGTCTCGTTTTTCGTTTTTCTTGTATGGGGTTGAGTGAAGCTGATTGGGATGTTGGCGTTTGTCTTGCATTCTCCCTTTTTTTTTGTGTCGATGGGTGCAGGTTGTTGTCGATACTTGGGAGGCGTTATTATTTTTTTTTTTTATTTTGCGAAAGCTTACGAAGGTGTTGTGCTGCCGTTCATAGTGCCCACAGGTGTGTACTCTTTTTTTTTTTTTGCACTATCATCTTTATTTTCTCTTTTTGTTACTTGTCAAAATCGCAATTTTGGTTTCCGCTGTCTCACTGAAGTACTCTGTGCTGCCTACGTCTCTTGCACCTGTAGCGGCTACTCTGTTGTTTGTTCTTTTCATCGCTTATGTTTTCTTTTAATTTCACTGTGTGCTACACACTCTTTTTTATTCTCCTCTTGCTGATGGTGCACAGACACACATACATGCCAACACACACTGGCTGCCGCTGTGGTTTGTCTTGTTCTTTGTCTTTTTTTTTGCTCCGTAATTTTGCCTCTGCCTACATGGTGATCAATTTGACTGTCAAGTACCAAAAAAAAAAAAAAAGAGAAAAGACATGCATGGTATTCAGGAAACACAGTTGCCAGAGACACAATGAACTCTGTGACTTGGTGATGAGTGTGACAGCTCCCTCTTTATCACACCTCATTGGACTATTTCACGTGGCGAAGAAGAGATATCGAGGAGATGTGCAGCTCAGAGCAAGGTCAAGGTGCGCAGTGCCAACAGGAGTTGTCTTCCAGGCATTGCTTTGTTTAGCCGTTATGAATACAAGAGATGGAAATGCTCAGATGACAGCAACAGTAGTTGGGGTGATGACACAGAACAAAAGAGTGCCGTGCCCTACTTTTCATTGTGCTTTGCACCTACACTGCACATTTTCAGGTGCGAAGGCAGTGCCAGACTGCACGTGGCGAATTGTCAGCTCAATGTAAGGTACCTCAACTTCACTAATTCCAAAGTTTATCTCTCCGTTTCCAATTCTCTTCTCTCTCTATCTTGCATTTCATCGCCAATTTTCTAATAAAATTTGCGGTGTTGCCCTCACTCTATTTTTCCTAACTCTGCGCCTGCTTTTTGCATTTCTTTCTTCTGTATCTCGGCCTATTCGCAGCTCTTTTTCTTTTGTGTTTTTGCTCTGTACATTCTTTCCCTTTGGCCCTCTTTCTGGAAAGTTTGTGCGAGAAAACAATCGAAACAGAATTTATTCACTGTCAACTACTAGTAGCACTCTTCTCTTTACGCTCTTTCTTTTCACTTTCTCCTCCCTTTGTTTTCGCTGCCATTACTCATTGCTTGCTGCTTGTTGCTTCTGTCATTGCTGTTCTCCCTTCATCGTGCATTTTCACCTGCTTTTCTTCTTCCTTTTCCCTTTCCGTTTGAAGCGTCTTGTTCGGCCTTCTCTCTCTCTTTTTCTCCGTTGCTGTCTCGTGCGCAATCGCGATCTGAAATATAGAGGGAAAGTTGAAGTTACTTCACACCTACACGCAACATAAGAGTTTAAAAAAAAATGGCAAACGCAGCACCTCGTGATGCTGGCCTGCCGGAGGAGGAGCCGCCGGTGGTCTGCCCCGCAAAGAAGTACATCTTCGACCTCCGCTGCTACGTGTGGAAGGAAATTGACTGCCTCATTCGTGTGCCTCGTCCCGCCAAGGGCATCGGCCACGGCGGCATGCGGGTCTGCTACGAGGTGGAGGACCTCGACGAGGAGGGCAGGGGCACGCCGATGGTGGCGAAGATGTTCCGCCGCAACATCAGCGACGTGGTGGAGAAGGACTACTTCAACGAAGGCGAGGCGCAGTGCATGTGCGAGGAGTTTGCAACCAACTTCAACCGTATCCACGTCAGCACGATGCACAAGCCGAACATCTCGTTTCTGCAGTGTTACGTCGTCCGCATCCCGCGCAGAAACATCCCGGAGGACTTCCAGAACAAGCGCACCGGTTTCTTCTCCTACAAGACGCAGGACACGCGGGAGGTGATGTTTGTGATGGAGCCGATGCTGAACGGCCGCTTCACCAAGTACAACAGCAACTACGGTGAGACGTACCGCGAGGACAAGAAGGCCGCCTCTCACCTCCACACAGGCGAAGCGCCGCACGGAGATCTTCGAGGCGGCTGAAGCCTTCTCGCACTTCACTCTAGTAGAGAGCGGCGGGTCAATGCTGCTGTGCGACTTGCAGGGCGTGAATGACTTCCTGACCGACCCGCAGATCCACACGGAGGACGGCAAGGGTCTCGGCATGGGCAACATGGGACAGGAGGGCATCGACAAGTGGGTGGAGAAGCACGTGTGCAACAACATGTGCCGTGCGCTGGGCTTACAGGCACTACAAGGCGATGTGCGTGCGCAGCTGCAGAGTCAGAAGCCCGTGACGCCGTCGCAGCTGGTGCCGCTGACGAAGCCGCTCGACCAGATGAGCGAGGCAGAGCGCGTTGAGTACGCTATGAAGGTGTCCCAGCTGAACTACTAGCGCACGCACATACGCGGGGAACATGCGGTGAAAGGAGAAGATAAGAAACCCGAAAGATTCTCGAAAGAATTGTAAACTGGTGGAAAAAAAAGGTATGCATAAAAAAAAAGGAGTGCGAAAGTTGCTTTAGCGATCTTTTCCCCCTTTTTTTCTCACTCAGAGTATCTCGTCAGGGGGAAAAAAAGCACTGTTAAAAGGCAAAATATTGGTAAAGAACAGAACCGAAAAAGACTTAATATTTTCTCTAAACACTTTTTGATTTCGTTGCGTTCGTTAAAATTCTGTATTCTAGATCCCTATTTTCTATTGTGTTTGTGCGTGCGTTTGGTTGTTTGTTTTCACCTTTGTCTTTTCCCCTCTTGTTCTCTTTCTCTTCTTTTACACGTTGACGTATGCCGCACCCACTTTCCATGCGATCTCCTCCTCCTCTCTTTCTTTTTATGTTTTCTTTGCAGGGCTCTTCTCCTTGCGACAAGGGAAAACTGCGACTTTGCATCTTCGCGAAATGAGCGATGTCTCATCCTCAAATAGCCCTTTTTCCTTTTTGTGCTTAGTTGTCTTTGTACGGGTGGAGGTGGTTTACTTTCGGTCTTGTCGCTGGATCGTCTCTGTTTCTCTTTTTTATCCCTTTTGACTGGTGTGCGTTGCTTGTTCTTTTTTCATGTTGTTTTGTTTCTTGCAGTGAGAGGGTGTGGCCGCACAACTTCTTTCTTCTTTCTTCCTCAAAGATGTAGAGACAGGAGAGAGGGAGGTAGGTAAAGGCAGTACACGCGCGATGATCAGAGTCGTAGGTGCTATAGTGGATGGCTGAGTATGCTCGTGTAGAGTGTGTGCGAAAGTCGGAAAGCGCTGCAGAGGCAACGAAAGGTAATGCGGAATGAAAGCATAACGGCTAATTTTTGATTCTGCGAGACTCTTTGCCTTCCAACCGCGGATTCTTGTCTTCAGGATTCGTCGCTGGATGCGTGCCGTGTGCGTATCGTGGTGTCGCAAACGGTATTCACACTACATCGTTTTGAGCCTTTACTTTGTTTCCTTTTCCTCTTTTTTTTTGTTGTTTAGGAAAGGATCATTTTCCACCTTTTGCTCGTACGTTCTTCACTTGACTGTTCGGTTTTTTGAGATTTTTTTTGTTCAGCTTCATGTACGTGTTTTCTTCCACTTTAAAGGCCAAGAGCACAATCAGATGACAGCGTTGTGAATCGAGTCAGTTTAGAGGAGCAGAGGGCGGTGCGCATGGATGATCGCCTTTACTGCTGCGCAATGAGCTGTGTACTGGAATGGAAGTAAACTTCGGTGCATCCCTCGCTGCTCGGCATGCAACGGAGATTCGCCTTGAGCGCTTAATCGCTCGACGTGTCACGGCGCCGCATGCGTGTGGGGTCCTCCTCTTTTCTATTTAGTGAAGGTGAAGCGTTGATAATAAAGAGGTGGATCTCTTGTGTCTTTTCGGTCTGAGCAAAGCGGTAAGATGCTTTCCGGCGTCGTCGCCGCTCCACATTTTCTCGCTGATGCACCGACGCGAAGCATATCCCCTTCCATCTTTATGACCTTCCTCTCTCACTCTTCCTTCTTGACGCAAAACGTGCTATACTACTTTTCTTCTCCCTTGTACCCTTCTCTTCTGTGTTGCTGCAGCTTATAAAGCTGTCCTAGGATAAAACGTTAAGGACTGTGGCGGTCCCATTCACACACACAATTACGACTCTCTGTTTTTGTTTGCGCCTTCTCTTCCCTCCTCGTAGCTGTTAGTCGTTGAGGTCTGTCTAGAACTTCAAATTAGAGAGGAAAAAGAAAAAAAAATGAGTGCGAACGGCGAAGGAAGCGGAGACACAGAGGCGGTGTGACATCGTAGCTTGTACGTAAACGCCTTTTTATTATTACTGTATTAGCGGTGCTGTTGACTTGCTGGGTGTTCGCTGTTGATCTTTTCAAGGTCTCGTTAGCTGGTGACCTTATTCTTTCGTCATTCTCTACCGCGTGCAATGCCGCCAACGTCGACGAGTTCTGCGATGGATAGGGAGCAGCTGGCCAGCATCGTGCGTCGGCTCATGATCGACGCCGACGACTTCTTCGTGCAGCAGCAGAAGACACTGCAGCTGTCCTACGCGGAGCTGAACAGCCGCATCGATCACCTGCGCACACGCGTCCAGCAACAGCAGCAGCAACAGCAACAAAACCAAGTCGGCGGCCTCGGCTCAAACAATGGTGTCTACAGCAGCATGAACCCCTCTCCCTTCTCCACCGTGCACAGCTTGCCTATGGCGGACGTGCTGGGCATGTCTGGTACAGGCCAAAGCAGCGTGAGCGGCAACGCAGCCAACTGCAATGTGAACGCTACACCACTGCGCACCGTAGGCAACGCGAGCGGTGGCGCACAGGGCTACGGCGGAAACCTCAACAGCAGCGCCACAGCCAACAACAACAACGGCGCGTCGCGGTCGCTGCTGAGCAGCCTCAACGGCCCCTCCGCGATGGCGGCGATGGGCGAGGCGGGCCTCGAGTCGGGGCGTTTCACCTCGGTCGCGGGTGGTGGCAACAACGGTGGCAGCGGCGGCTTCCTCGGCAGCGCATCGACGAACGGCGCCACGCTGACGGGCGGGGTGCGTGGTGCCTTCCGCGCTGCGATGGCGGACGCCATCACCCCACCCAACAAGCAGCTCGCCCTCTCTCAGTCCACCAGCAAGAGCCCCAGCATGGCGCAGGCAACCCACAACACGACGGGGCACGGCAACGGGTCGGCGGTGTACGACGACCCCATCACGAGCGAGTACTTCTCCACCGCGCCGAACGCGAGCGCCGGTGCCGGCAGTCACCACGACTCGCTGATGGCGTCGCCGCAGGCCTCACAGAAGCTGTCGATAGAGGAGCTGATTGAGCGCTTCAACATGTCCACCGCGAGTGTGAACGCTGCCGCGACGGCCTTCAACTTCGACTCTCTTTATGAGCAGCTCACCGGTGGCGGTCCCGAGGAGACGTCGCAGAGCCCGCTCGACTACACCGACAGCAGCCGGTCTGGGATGGAGAAGTACAGCTCGCAGTCTGCCTCGCCCTACGCTCGGTCGGCCAATATCCACAACGGCGGCGGCGATCGCGATGAGCCGTCGCCTGATGTCAATGTCTTCGGCACTGCTGCTGCAAAGAACAGCATCCCGGTGGATAGCTTGCGTGCCGTGCATGATCAGCACCTCACGACGAGTGTGCGGGTTGTCTACGAGCAGGGACGGCCCAAGGTGGTAAAGGTAGCTGGTGGTGCCGCCGACACGCCTGAGGCTCTTGGCATCAACTCCCGCAGCAGCTGCGAGGTGCTCGTGGAGTTCAAGCGGAAGCGCGTGCTGCAGTACGAGTCGAACGAGTACGTTGCGCCGGGCAGCTACGTTATCGTCGGCGGTGACCGTGGTGAGGATCTCGGCCTTGTTGTGTACGCGTGGTGCGAGGTGTCGTCCGACGGCTCCAAGGCGAACAGCGGCAGTGGCAAGCGGCGGGTCGTCGGCGTGGGACTGACAGACAGCAAGCTGCCGCGGAGTATGGGTGTTGGCAACGGCACCGTGTTGCGGGTGGCGTCGGACATCGATGTGCAGCAGCTCCTCGGCACGCAGGCGGAGCTGGAGCGCCGTGCGATTGACGTGTGTGCGCAGCTCGTGCTGGACCACTCGCTGCCCATGGTGATTGTGGATGCCGAGTACCAGTTTGACAAGAAGAAGCTCACCTTCTTCTACGAGGCGCAGCAGCGGATGGACTTCCGGGAGCTCGTGCGCCATCTCTACAAGACCTTCCGTGCGCGCATCTGGATGGAGCTGGTAGACGCGTAGGCGCTATTTATTTTTTCTCTTTCCTGTTCGTGAACATCAGGGGCTAGACGACGTAGACAACACCTTCTTTTTCTTTGTTGTTTCTTTTTTTTTTTTCTGGGGCTCGACAGGTGGAAAGCATGCAAAAAAACCCGAAGTGAAATAAACTCCCTCACATAGCGCTCGTTTTGTTTGCAAAGAAAAAAAAAGAGGAAGCTGCAAGAAAAAAAAACAAACAATAACACGTTTTGCTCTTTTGTCTGTTCCGCACGCTACCTTAGCGCCACATTTTTTCACCTTTTTTTCTTTACTCCCTACATTACACGTACATTGCTTTGTTTCCTTGCCCTATTTTTCCTTTACGTGTGTGTGCGCGTTTGTGTTTGTGTTTGTGTTTGTTTTTGTGTGTGTGTGTGTGTATAAATGCACATTTGTAAAATTCAATGAAAAGATGAAACAAAAAACAACGAAGATACTAGAAGTACCTTCATGCAAATACACCAATTCTCTTCCAGACATACATACACCCACACATGCCGTCCGCTGTCTACTCCTATTTCTACGACAGTCTTTTCTTTTGTTTCTTTTGGTTTCCGCGACGGTCACGGAGGGTCATAGCGACTCTGCTGTTTGTTCTTGTTGCTCTTCACCCTCCTCTACACCTCTGTTCTGCACGCGAAGGGCAGAATCAGCTCCTTTTTTTTCTGTTTCTATTTCAAGTTGTTCGAGCGTTCCATCGTGCTTTTCTCTGTCTCTTTCTTGCACGACAAAGATGCACAGAAAAAAGGAGGAAAAAAGAGAAAGAGCCGACACCGTATGTCCGGTTTTTTTTCTGTGGGATATTCTCGCAGCCCCCTTCTTGTTCGAATTCTGTGCGCTTTCGCATTTTTTTCTCGAACGAGTAGTGGGCCGGACACCGAAATGAAGTACGTGACTCCGCAAAAGATGTAGCACGGCGACAGCTGTTGATCGGTTGTATTACTGTGGATGCAGAGAGACGAGGCACAACAAGAACAAAGTGCCTTCTGGCGATTTCTTTTTTGGTATGTCCCTGTTTTTCCGAGTTTTTGTTTTGCGCGTAGTGGTGACTTCTCCATGTCTGAGTTTTTTTTTCTCATCTGGAGTACACGAGCGATCATGCAAGCTTCTATCTATATATATTTAGGTTTTTTTTTCTTCACTCTATTTTTCACGCGTCGTCTCGCTTTCCCCTTTACACTTGACTTGTTCTGTTGGTTTTTTTTTCTTCCGGGAAAACTCATTTCTTACATTACATATATGTGGAGTTATTAAATAAATAGATGCCCACAGCGTAGGCGTTTTAAGCGTTGTGGTTGCTGCCGTTTTTGTTGATGCCTGAGTGTTTGTGTGTGTGTGCATGTGTTGAGACGCCGGCGTCTCTCACTTTTCGGAGGTTTTGTTTTTGGAGTAGGTTTTTGCAGTTAAAATGAGATGAAACAAACAAAACAGAACAGGGGCGTGAGTTGAACGCATTTTGTTAGGAGAGCGTTGTGTCAGGACGAAGATGACGCGGTTCCCGACCTCTATTTGTGCAACAAAGAATGCGCTAATTTCTTCGGGTGTCCTAGTGGTCCTCTACAGTGCTCCGCAGCTTCTCGTTTAAGTAGGAAAAAACGAAGTGATTAAATTTTCATTTTTGCCACCTGGTGCAATGTTTGATTTGGTGTCCAGAACGCAGCTCTCGCTTACTTCTCATTTGTGCACGCTGCCTTGTGGCCCATTGTGCGGCACCTCGGTAAGCAGCAAAGACGCTCTCCACACGCCTGCGTCTTGAACTTATGACGGTCTCATGCGCTTTGTTTGCACCAGTCCTGATTCATCACCGCTTTTATCTCCTTCTAGAGTCGTAATTATGCTCTTCTCTACATCACTTTGTCATTGTCCGCTACTGCTCTCATCTTCTTTCGCGTTATTCTTTATTTAACCTTCGCAGAGAAAACCACAAAAGCAATTTAGCGCTTCTTTCAAAATTTTGACATTCGGTCACATGGCAACAGAGACCAAGTCGCGCTTCTCTGCTGGACTGCAGTTCTCCCTCGAGAAGCTGCAGACGTCACGTGACGCCGCTGTCGGAGAGGACGCAGGCAGCGGCACGACACCCAGCCTGGTCGCTGCACCACCTCCATTGACCGAGGAAGAGCACCTGCTCCGCCGGGCATTAGAATTGCGGCAGAGAACGTCAACAGAACTGCAGCCCCGTCTCGATGCGCTAGACGAGGCCTTTCCGCGTGTTGCATCGCGACGCTGCCGCACTGCGACGGCATCTGCCCTCCCCAGCCTTCTTACGCTTCCACAGCACTTGTGCGGCGCTTCATCGGCGGCTGCTTTTGTTTGAAGAGACGACGGTGCAGAGAGTCGTGAAGGACGCAGTGGAAGCAGCGGTGGAGGCAGGTGAGTGCGCCGTGACGGACGCGGCGCGTTGGCGGAAGTCCAATCGAAGGCCGCTGCTATCGACCTTCGTGGGTCTGCAGGTATTCGTTACTCTCGCCAATGCACAGGGTAGCGCCGAGTCTGAGAGGCGTGACGGTGCGTGATAGTAATGGCTCTTTTCCTATCGCTATAACAGCTGCTGACCCTGTCCGTGCAGCGGTGCACCGTCATGTCGCTCTTCTCTGGGCTGCCAAGCGCGGCAGCGAGCTGAGCGACGCCTTCCTTGACCGTTTCTATCAACTAAAGGATGCCTTGTTCGGGTGGGGAAGAGGGTGGCATCCGCTACCCACGTGCTCTGCCGGCGCCACAGCACGCGACGAAGGCCAGGCCGATTCATGTCCTTCGTCTGCGTGGGGGACGTTGGCGCCGCTGGATCAGCTAAACAGCTTCTCTTCCCTCTGCCCACAGCATCTGACGGAGACGGTGGTGGCGTCGCTCGAGGCGGCTGTATCGAGTGTGTTTGCCGACGTCTGGGCTGCTGTGGCAGCAGTGGCGTGACGAGGCGGGGATGTGAGGGCCAACGACTTCGCTCTCTCTTTTCTCCAGTGCTCTGTAGATCTGGTTTATCGCATGACATCCATGTACATACTAGTGGCGAAGCGTCGCTGACAAAACCGGCGTCTCGCAACACCTCTTCTTCTCCTTTATCTGCTAGATCCTTTTTTTTCTTTTCTCTCTTGCTCACCTTCGCAGGGTTCATCTGGCTGCCGCTGCCAAGGAGGAGAAAAGCACATTAAATAACAGGCAAGATAAACGACAGGCGACACGAAATGCAAACAAAACACAAAGGGAACAAGAAAAGAATACCACATTTGTTTCTCTCTGAATATATATAGCGGTCGTGACTTCCGATGGCCTTCTCTTTCTCTCTCTCTCTCTTCCTTGTTGTACCAGCTTTTTTGGCGCCAACTCTACGTATCTTCTTCACTCTCGCTCCACCTTTTTTTTCCTCTCTCTCACTTACGCCAACTCGTCAAACTCACATACACACACACGTAGCAGCAGCTTCTTCTTCATACTCCTTTCGCAGGTGTTGTATCTACCGTAGCCCTTTTATTATCCTAGCATGTCTGAGCAGGAGCATGCGATGCCCACTGCGGCGCCGTCCAAAGCTCCCAAGGCGGCATGGGTGGATGACGAGGACGTGGCAGTAGCGGAGGTGACGCCTGCCTTTCTGAAAGGGAGCGACACAAAGCCCGCGTGGGCCCTCACCGACGCCACCCGCCTCACCACTATCGGCGCCTTTCACGACGATGAGGACGACGACGACGGCGAGTCTTCCCCGCAGCAGCGCCGTGTTGCTGAAGCCCTCGCCCGCAAGCGTTTCCGCAGCGACGACCTTGACACGTTGCTCTCCCGCAAGGAGCCTCTGCTGTCTTCGAAGCATGACCGGCAGAGCAGCAGCACTCCCAAGGTGCTCTCCATCCTTCCACTCCCACGTGACTCCGCGCGCACCATCCACTGGCACCGCAACGGCCAGCTCGTGATTGTTGGCGGTAACCGCCACATCTACGCCTTCCACGCCGCGGGTGGCTTTGTGGAGCAGCTATCCAAGACGGAGGTGGGGAAGCAGGTCCACACGACGGCGCTGTCTGACAGTGGCGAGGAGGTGCTGATTGCCGCGCATGAGGCCTACGCCCCGCAGCTGCTGTCGATCGCGACGGAGCAGCTGACGCCGCTGACTTTCCTCGACACCCGCGACACCGCGGTGCACCGCAACGGGCGTCGCGACAACGTCAAGGCTGAGTTCTTCATCACGAAGCTTGTCTGCCGTCCACAGGATTCGATCAGCAGGGGCGTGGCGGTGGCGCGTGGCTCGACGGTGACGCTTGCCTCCCTCGCCTCCGGCAGCATTCTCAGTCACATCACTGTTGACAGCGCCGTCACCGATGTGAGCTTCCTCTCCTCCACCGAGCTGGCGATTGCCACCAAGAACAAGGTACTGCTCTACGACGTGCGCAAGACAAACCGCTTCACACGCGAGCTGACCGATGAGGGGGCGTTGGACATTACCCGATGCGCCTTTTCCACCAGCGGCGTTGCCGGCGCACGTTCGCGTGCGATGGCGGTGGGCTCCGCGAGCGGCGTGGTGAGCGTCTACGATAGCGCAACGCTTCGTAGTGCCGGTGCGGCCTCCACGGCCAACACCACCGATCGGCCGCAGCTGATGCGAGAGCTGAAGCAGTTGGTGACGCCCATTTCGGGTGTGTGCTTTGGAGAAAACAGCCAGGGCGACACGGTGCTTGCCTTCGCGACGGCGGGGCAGAAGGGCGGCTTTCGTGTGGCGCGGCTGCCGGAGCTGAACGTCGTGCCCTCCTTCCCTGCGGTGTCGACGCGCCACGGGTTCGTGCAAAGTTTGGCGATGGCGCCGACGATGCCGATTCTCTCCGTCGGTGAGCGGCAGAAGGTGACCAACTATGCGCTGTAACCGAAAAAATTCCACAGCGCGAGTGAACGCCGTGAGCACAGCGTCATGCGCGAAATGAACGGTCACCCTGCAAGCGGGCGGGTAGGTGCACGAGAGAGAGAAAAGAAAGAAGAAGTTGGAGTCAGGTTAGGCACCAGTCGCCTGGGTGAAGATGAAGTCTTGGTGTTTCTTTCTTAACTGTTTAATTGGACAGGAGACGGCGGCGTTCGAAGCTGCCGATTCATAAGCGCATAACAACGATAACAACAAAAGTGAAAAAGAAAAAAAGGATGCAGAAGCAGTCTTGACCGTTAGCGGCTTCTCCTGAGGAAAGGAAAATAAAGAACGAAAGAGCTCTGCACGATCTGCACACGGCGGACAGCATCTGCAACGGTAGCTCATCGAAGCAAGAGGTAGGCTTCTCTTTGCAAGTAGTGCAGGAGAACGAGCCGCAGAAAGCCACTACGACACTGGATGTGTGTGTGTGTGTCTGTGTGTGCAGTGTCTCTTTCGGCTGCTGGCTTTGGCTGCTCCACAGGTTTCTCTCTCAAATATGTCGACGTGTGATCCTCTCTCGAGAGGTGGCCTAGAAGGACTGCAAAGAGTTCAATAGTGCTGTGTTCCCAACCCGATCTCCGCATTACTACTTTTCTTTTTTTCCTGTCCTTCTCTGGCTTCTTTGTTGCATCGACGCTATGTATTTCTTTTCTTCTACGCACGTTGTCGGACTACTGTCCCCCGCTATTGCGAATCACAGCTCTCTGATTTTGACCAGAGCACATTCTCTGCTGATGGTGTAGGAGTGTCGACTACGCACGGCAGTCTCTTAAACTCTCATACCTCCAGAAGAAAAAAAAAAGGAGTCTCAAAGTCTGAGAAACAACAAAATAGACATCTTTACTATATAGAGCAGTAAAGGGCTACACAAACAAAAAAAAAATACAATCGCGATCACGTTTTTTCTTCCTTGTGTGAGAAGTATCACACAACTTTTCTTTTACATTGGCGTTATCTAGCCGCTAATTTGCTCTGAAACCTGCGCCATGCCTCAGTCGAAGCCGCTAAACCTCAGCGCTCCGGCGCAGCAGACCTCGCCTCCCAAGAAGAACACAGTCGACTACATCCCTAGCAAGATCAGCTACGAGACGGCGATTCCTGTGTCCATCTTTGACGACCGCAGCGACTTTCTAGAGAAATGCAAACCCTACGACATCATTGATGGCCCTAACCCCCTCGACGACGTGCCGGATGACGCACCACAACTCGCCGCCTCATCTGCTCTTGAAGCTGTGAAGGCGGAGGCGGCGTCTGCGCGCAGCAGCCGTAAGCGGTCTCGGTCTCCGCTGAAAGGGGCAGCAGCGAAATCAGACGCCGTGAAGTCCGAGTCGGGCGAGGACGGACAGTCAGAAGGGCCGAAAGCCTCGTCTCCGCACTTTACTCGCCCCTCCCGCCGTGGGTGGGCTGCTGAGCAGCTGCGTGATGGACGCCCCTACCAGCTCCTGCAGTCGCGTGACATGGAAACGAAGGTGCGCTATGTCCTCGATGACTGCGACTACGAGTGGTGCGCAGCACACGGCTTCGCGCCGGACGTGGTGCAGCGCGGAATTACCTACTTGGAGTGGGCCTATGTCTCTTCGCTGCTCACCGCGGCAACGCCACACGTGGAGGACTCGGTGGTGGAGGCTCTAACAGGTGCGCGAGACAACGATACGCTGACTGGTGCGAGTGCGTCTGCGTCTGCGGCGTTGCGCAGCAGCCACAACAGCAACGGGGGCCACGGTGTCTTGACCGGCCACTTTGGGCTCTCTTCTGCGCACAGCGGCCTTAGCGGCAGCAGCAGCAGCGCTGGTGTGGCAGCGTCTGGACGCAACGGTGGTCGAGCACGGCGGCAGGGTGCGCAGGGGCGAGGTGCGGAATCACCTATGGTATCCGCTTCCACCTGCGCGCTATGCTCCAAGAGTGTGTACTTGCTGCCGCAGCAAGATGCAGACGCGAGTGGTGCTCATGAGGGCGGCGGCGCGACAGGTGGGAGTGCACGGAGCGTGAACCGCGGTGGTCGTAGCGGAGGCCGCGGGCGTGACGGTCAGAGTAGGGGTACGTCGTCCAATGCTGTCCGTGGTTCTGCTCCTGCGCACAGAGGCGACTCCGATTCTGTTGCAAGCGGTAGTGCGTTTCCTGCGCACGATCTGCAACATCAAGGACTGCGCTGCTGCGAGTGTGGAGTGGTGGCGCACCTCCGCTGCTGGTTCTTGACCGAAGCCCCACGACTGCCAGAGGCGTGGCGGTGCGACGGGTGCACGAACTACGCCCAGCACCGCAAGCGCAGCGCGGGTGTCTGCTGCATGTGCGGTCGCATGGGTGGCGTGCTGCTGCCCTACGTCAGCTCCGCCGCCGCACGGGACGACGGCGAGAGCGGGCATGCAGGAAACTCTAGTGACCCTTCCTCGCCGCTGCTCAGCCATGCAAACGGTGGCTCCAGCGCGTCGCTCGTTGCGGCGTCGGATATGGTGTGTCACGCCGTCTGTGCCTTAACCATGTCCGAGCTGGCGATTCATCTCCGCCCCACCGTCATCCGTCGCAACGGGTTGGTGGACATGGAGGAGCGGCCCTACGTCTACGCACTGCGGCGTGTTGGGAAGCAGAAGTACGCCATGCACTGCGTCTTCTGTGAACACGGCGGAACGGGCCGGTGCGTGCAGTGTCACCACCCCCATTGCTTCGAGGCGATGCACGCGTCGTGTGCGGCGGAGGCGCATACGGTGGATTGCCACACCGATAGTGCCTCGTCGCCGTCCACCATCGCCCCATCTCGCGCAACTAAAATAGAAGGCGGAGAGTCCTCACCAACGACCACCACCGCGACCGGCGTTCATCGTCTCTTACCAGCTTCTGACTTTTCCCTGGCTGCTGGTGCCTTGGCAACGGGCTGGTCTGGCTGCTCCACCTACTGCAGGAAGCACTACGGCTACTCGGTCAGCAACGCGGTGGGCTCTGCCGCACTAGGGGATAAGGCGGAGGCCGACGCCCTCGCCTTGGACCTCACCGGGGCTTCTCACCGGCGAGGACGGCGTGACCTCCCCTGTGGTGCAGAAGCGTGGCCGTGGCCGCCCTCCTGTCGCTCTCGTCCAGCAGCGCGAGGCTGAGCGGCGTCTTATTCATCAGCTGCACGCGTACTGGCGGGAGCGGCGTGAGCAGCGACGGCGCAGCTCTGGCCAAATTGTTGGCGAGGTCAACGCCCGTCTGCGTCCTGTCGTGGCGGCGATGCTGCGACCAGAGATTGTGAAGGTGTCCGCCGATAAGGTGCGTCTCTCTCACTTTCTCAGTCTCGTGCCGGAGTGGCAGTGGCAGCTGGTGGCCTTTGTGGAGGGCGAGCTGCCGCTGCCAGATGAGGAGTACGACGACGTGCAGAAGTACCGCAAGGTGGCCCACACGCGGCGCTCCGGTAACACGCGTGGCCTCTACGACCGCATGTGCCTGGCCTCGACGCAGTTGGACTTGGTCTGCCGCATCGCTGGCGCGATGAAGCAGCAGTGTCGGCTGCGGCGCACGAGTGCCGAGTTGGAGCTGGAGACGCTGCGACGCCTCTGCGGGTGGAAGTGAGGAGAGGCACAGACGCGTAGCGATATTTCACGGCAAAGCGAAGTGCTGAGCAGTTCAGTTATTCTTTCTCTTTTTGGCTGTTGTTATTGAATCTATTGCGGCATGCCACCGAAGAGAGATTTTCGCTTTAGAAAAATAGAAAAAAAAAGGATGTCCATGAGATGCAAGAGTTTCTGGCGACGGGGAAAGAGTGGGGGCACCGGCATCTGTCAATGACGTGTGACAACATTCAACCTCATCTCTTCCTTTTCTCCACCTGCAAGCAAGGCCTTTCTTCTTAATTTATAAAGAAGTTCTGTACAGAAGAGACACGCAACAGCTGACTGCTTTGCCGCGAAGTATCAGCTGCGTTTCTTCCCGCTCTACTATCTCCGCATGAATTCCTCTCCTCCTTTTTTTTCCCGTAGTTGCGAGGAAGGCGACGTTCTGATGTAAAGCCGCCTGCACGTTCCACATCCAGCGAGCATCTCACTGCTTCTCTTCTGGTCTTATCAAACCAAGGTGCTTGCGGCGCGTCCTCTTCGCCTATGCGGGTTCACACCTACCATAAGCACGTGGTGCAGCGCAACAGTCCCCTCCTGCACGCCCTCCTCTCGCTGCACGTCATCTTCTCCATCTGTTACTCCGCCCCAATCTTCTTCACCTACCTCGGTCTGCGATGGCAGTGGTCGACCGTCACGACTACGCAGCGGACATGGATGATTTGCGTACTCGTCATTTGGTTCTGCGCCGAGGTGGGTCGTCTGTACCTCGGCCGCCTCGCGAACCGACAGACACTTTTTGGGGAGCTCATCGGCTTCCTGACGATGACCATCGTGCCTCAGGTGGTGCTGATCGCCGTTCTGTTTGGCCTCCTGCCGGGCCGGAATGACTTGGAGTACGGTGTCTGTGTGACGCAGCTCATCTTGCTCGGGCTGGAGTGCGTTGCCGCGATTGAGCTGCTGGTGCGTATAACGCGCAATAATGTGATTGACTTTTACGTGGCACTCGGGTCACCGTATGCGCAGTGAGGTGCGGTGCAGTAATGGCTGTGTGTTGATCGCTATCGAATGCACGGACTGCTTCAAGTATTTTTGTTTTTTGTTGTTGTTGTGGGGGAGAGAACTAGATATTTGGTGGACTCGTGGTGTTGTGCGCTACTTCCCATAGATGCTCATTTGCTTAGATTAGTTAGTGCTGCCTTATAGACTTGCAACAAAACATGTCTCTTAAAAGTCAATGAAAAGGAAGTGCTTGCCCTTTTTTTCTGCTAGGACCTGCTACAGGTTTTTTTGTTGTTGTTGGAGCTTATTGCCGCTGCCGTGGTAGATCGTTGTTATCTCTTGTTGCACGCCCGGCTAATGAACTCATACTCTTACTTCTTGAACTTCTTCACCTGCTCTTTCATTACTTTTCCACTCTTCTTACTTTTTTTATTGACGAACGACCTCCTCTTCTCTCCCTTCTTTGCAGCACCGCACACTCGGACATTTTCAGTAGTAGGGGAGGCGAAAAGTAGCTCCTACAAAATAAAAAAGAAGATTTTTAAAGAAAACGCTGCTGAATCTGATCACGAAGAACACACACAAAGATCCACACACAGGCAAACTTACTTTGTAGAAAGGCCGTTCACTCCAATGGACCTCTCATCCGAGCTCTGGTCGCTGGTGGAGACAGCCAGGCAGGCACAGGCATCGAAGATGATGTCCTCCTCACCAACCTCCTCAGCAAATCCCACTCTCGCGAAACCCCACAATCACCGCCGTCGCATCGACAGCAGAGGAGCAGCAGACCACCACGTCGCTCCTTTCCACCTCTCACACCCTCAGCGACGCCGTGACGAGTGCGCTCGCCACCGCCGCTGCCCACGTCCGTGCCGTTGTTGTCGCCCTCGATGCGGCCACTCCCAGCTCCACCGCTCACCTTCACAATAGCCTGCTGCTGTCGGATGCGGAGCTGTTGTCGGTGGGGAGTTCGCTGACGACCTTCACAGAGACGCTGGCCAAGGTGAACACCGTAGTCGCTGCCAAAACCGCCGCAGCAGCACCAGCAGCGTCAACGGCAGATGCAGCACCGACCTACGAATTTGAAAGCGCGCCGTTCGGCACTGGTCTTGTTGGTCACCTTCTCCACGCCGTCAGCATTCAACAGCAGCGCGTCGCGGCCTCGCGGCTGCGGGTGGCCCTGGCAAAGGAGGAACTCGCTCTCTTCAAGTCGGAGATGTACCTCTATGGCCGCTGTGGTGTTCTCAGCTGCTCTGATGCGGTGGCTGCACAGCTGGCACGCCACGAATCTTCCTCCCCTTCCTTCAAATAATGGGGTGACAGGTGCCACTGGGTTGCATGACGCAGCCACGCATGGACGCCCGTCGCCGTCGCCGTCACCAGCAGCGTTGCATGGCTCCACCACCACCACAAGCACAACACGGCCCTCTCGCTCAGGTTTTGGCGCCACTTTCCGTATGGTGGACGGCGTCATGCAGATGACTGCGCAAACCGTTAAGGCAGCGGGCAGCCACGCCGACTCGGCGCTGCAGGTGGCCCTGACGGGGAGTCAAGCAGCCGCTCGCCAGTTCTTTAACGTGGGTGGTGACGTCTCGGCGCGTGGCGGAGTGCATCGTGAGGCTTCTGCCTGGTCTTCTGCGGCAAACAAGAACGGGGCGACGCACGTGTCACCTGCGGCTGTTGGTGTCAGCTCGATTGAGCTTCCCACCCTTCCGCGTGACGATCTTAGCAGAGAGGAGGAGGCGCGTCTGGAAGAGCAAAGTCAGGCCCTGCTGCACGTGCAGCACGAGGCCACCGCGCAGGATGCCAAGGCAGTCGAGGCCTCTATTCCGGGAGCTGTCGCAGCTGACCTCGCTGATGAACGAGCAGGTGGTGCAGCAGACGGAGCAGTTTTCCTTGCTGGTGCGCAACACTGAGGCAGCTCACAGCAATCTGCAAAAGTCTGTGACGGAGGTGAAGAAGCCACTTGCGTCGTTTTGGAACCCAACACGGCAGCTCATTGCGCTACTGTGGGCGTGCATGGTGGTGCTGCTCGCCGTTAACTCCGCCGCGCGGTGAAACAAATGGCCATTTATCTATAAATCTTTTTTTTTTTTGGCTTCTTACGTTGTGCTCATTCAAGCTATTTTTTGAGACCGGCGAGAATTCTTGTGTTCTTCCGCATTAAGCCTTCCATCTGCGATGGATATAAAGAGGTGCACTCCGTGGCAAGCGCTGAGAGGGAGTTCAACATGCGACAAAATGCATTGTCTGTCACGCTGCGCACTGTGGTGTTAAGAGATTACGTCGCCATTCTTCATGTTGTCTGACAAATACTCTCTCTCTCTTTTTTTCCCGCCTTCTGGCCGTCACGTACCACTGCTTCCGCAAACACTTCCTCTTCTTGCTTCCAAACTTGTTTTTTTTCAGGTGCTTGTGCCTCCCCCGATACTTCACACTGCGTGGTGTTGCTCTGCCTGCTTTTCGTATCGCTCAGCCCCCTTTTCCTTCTTTGTACATCATCCTGCCACAAATAATTTTACGTCTAATAGCTTTTTCCTCCCCACTTCAGAATGTGGCCACGTGTAGCGCTGCGTTGCACCACAAGCAAAACTCGCCACATAGCCGCCTCGGCTCTCCTCACCGCACGCCGCGGTGCATCTGCGAGTGCTGGAGACGGCGCGGAAGGGCAGCAACAGCACCAGCCACTGTCAACAAAATCTGGCGCGTCTTCTCCTTCAGCAGCCTCGCCGTCCGCTGGTGCTGCTGGTGCGGAACAGCTCAAAGGGAGTCGTTTCCAGCGCAGCAACAACAATGCATCAAGCACCGCGAAGTTGCCTCCCTCTGCCGCAAACGGCGAGACCGCAGAGCAGGCAGATAAGCGAGGCGGCGCTGAGGCCGCTCCCGTCAACGTCGATATTCTGCTGCGGAGACTCACCGTGCCGCACGACTTCCGCACGCAGCCGTCTCTCTTCCGCTACCTCCAGCGCCTACAAGTCGCCCTCCGCGTAAACGCTCTCTTCATCGGCGACGCCTACGCGCGGTGCGAGTTGCACAAGGTACTCCTCCCCTCCGTGCAAGGAGTGGATATCGAGATCGTGGTGCTGATTTTGCAGACGCTGCAGCTCGTGGACGCCGATGCATCGTCGCCCCTGCTGCACGACGCCGTAGCGTGGCTCTCGCTTTACACCGTAAACATGTCTCTGGCGCAGTGTCTGAAGGTGGTGGAGCTGCTACAGCACTTTCAGCCAGCGCTGGCGGAGGAGTTCATGAGGTGGGCGGTGCAGCGGCTGCAGCCACGAGACATCCCTGCGCTTTCCGCCACACAGGCTGTTGTGCTGCTGACGTCGTTGTTGCAGAGGCTGCCGCACCTCGTCTCCCTCAGCAGCACCGCTAGCACTCCTGCAGCAGAGGCAGGCGGTGCTGAGTCAGACGGGGTGGGGCGTAATGCAGAACACAGCAGTGCGGATGCGGCCCTTCTTGAGCTTGCCGCCAGCTTGCGCGATCGGCTGCAAGGGTGCCGAGCTCCTTGCCGTGCCGGCGGACCACATCGTGCAGCTGCTGCGTGCGCTGCTCAACGCGACTTCGAGCCGTGCGTTGGCGTCGGACCCTCAGACTCACACCTGGTCTGCTTTGATAGAGGCGACGTGTGCTCTGCTGTCGTCACCACCGATGGCAAATGCGATGAGTCTTGCCGCCTCTGCGCACCTGCTGGAGAGTCTCATGGATGCGGCGCGCAAGCGAGAGCTGCAAACAGCGTCCGATGCTTCTCCTTTCACGAATGCCGCAGAAGCAGAGGAGCGCCTGACGTTGGTCCTGGTGGAGCATCTACGGAAAGCCGCGGCAGCGCTCGCTGCGTCGACAGCGACGTCTTGTGCGTCTTCGGCTGCCGTCGCTGCGCTGCCGTCGCCGTGGAAGCCGCGCGACGTGCGAGAGGTGTGGGGGGTGCTGCTGCGTGCTTCGCAGACGGGGACTTCTGCTTCGCCCTCGTTCACCACCACAACAGCGGAGGCGCTGGCTGAACTGCGCCGGGTGCTCTTGACGTACGTGTCGACGCTCGCTGCGGCCCATCCCGAGGACAACGGTGTGACCGAGCTCGCTTTTCTTGTGGCACGCAGTGTGGTGCAGGCGGATCGTGTCGCTGCCCAGCACGCTCGCGAGCTCCAGCAGGGGATCTCTGGGTCGATGGGCGGCGCTGCGTCTGCAACAGACGACGAAGTCATTCGATGTGACCTGTCCGCCGTCCTCCCACCCGCTTTGCTGGAGGCGCTCGTCGAGGGCAGCGCAGCACAGCTGAAAGCAGCCAGCATCACCTGGACTTCTGCCGCCGTCGCGGACGCTATCAGCCTCTTCTCCACAAGCAGCGACGAGGCCCACCGCACCTCGTCGACACTGCTGGCGTTTGCGTGGTACAAGCAGCTGCAGACCGCCGCGCAGGGCGGCGAACGCGTCACCCCGCAGGCGCTGCTCGCCTTCTTCACGCCCGAGCTGCTGCGGACGGAACGAGTGGGTGTGGACGCTGCGGTGGCGGCCTCGCTGCGCCGGTGGAGCGTGTCGGAGGTGCTGTACTTCCTCGCCCACATCGCGGGTGACCGTAGCAACGGATGCGGTGATAGCGGGAGCCTGGAGGCGGCGTCGGTGCTGCGGACAGCCGGGGCTGCGCTGTGCGTGTATGCCGGCCGTGCTTCTGCCGCGCAGTTGGCGGCGCTGATGGAGTGCTTCGGCGCGGCGCGGGTGCGCAGCGATGAGTTCTGCGACGCCGTCATCACGCGCCTCGCGGAGCTGCTCCGCGTCAACGTCGTGTCGAACGCGCGCAGACTGGACTACACGTCCTTGAGCGTCGCGCGTGGTGCGGATGCGAGTGAGCCACAGGCGGGCACCACGAATGACAGCAGCGGGGCAACAGGGTCATCTGCTGGTGACGAGACACGAGTCGGCGATGCGGCCGCCATGTCCATCTCTCAGCTCACGCAACTGCTGCGTTGCTTTGCGCTGCTGGAAGTCCGCAAGACGCAGCCCTTCTTGGATGCCGCCCCGCACGTCATCCGAGCCGCCACCGAGGACCGCGGCACGGCAGAGGAGGTGACGCAGCTGCTCGCCGCCTACGCAAAGCTGCTCATCTGGAACTACCCGGTGTACCGCGCGCTGGCGGAGCGGCTGTGCCGCATTCCCTCCGGATACAGTGACGCTGGGTCAGCTGGTGACGGCGCAGCTGGCGCTGCTGCGGATGGACGTCACGCTGCCCGAAGTCACCACTCGCTTTTACATCGGATTAGTAGAGCGCTACGGGGAAGCCAACGCGCCACACGTGTCGGATGAGGAGGGCGACGCTACAACGTCACCCCGCGCTGCGCTGATGGACATCGTAATGCACCTCTCTCTCCTGTCGCGTCTGCACAACCGCTCCCCTGTTCCCTTCACGGAGCCGCAGGTGGTGACGGAGATGACACGACGCCTTCTCAAGCACGCCAATGTGCTGTCCTGCGCTGACGTTGCGGAGGTGCTGCTCTCCCTCGCACGCCTCGGTGAAGGTTCGTCTCCCGCCTTCGACCAGCTCACGATGCAGGCCCTCGGGCAGCTCCCGACAGCACCACCGCGTGTGATGGCCCACCTTGTCGAGGCATACGCGCTGGCCGGACGTGGCGACCAAGCGGAGCTCTTTGCCCTCGTGGCGGACCGCACGGTGGCGATGCGGCATGACATGGCTGCGGTCACGATCGCCAGCATTCTGCACTCCTTCGCGACTGCTGGGGTGCGCAACGACCGCCTCTTCATCGAGGGGATTCCGCGTGTCCGGCACGTCGCCACGTACGGCACCCCACGTGACATCGTCAACGTTGTGAGCGCCTACGCGGCGGTGAACCTGTGGCACTACAAGCTCTTTGCGAAGCTCGCTGATCGCGCCGTGCAGCTGCGGGCCGACTTCCGTGTGTCGGAGCTCGTGTCGCTGCTGACGTCCTACGCGACGGTACAGATGCGGTACGACAACCTTTTCACCGAGTTTGCCCCGCGCATACAGACCCTCATGCACCTGCTGACACCGTCTGACTTATCCGCGATTGTATCGAGTTATAATACGCTGGACATTCCGTGCCCGCCGGTGTGGAAGGCTACGGCGGAGCGGGCGGTTGTGGTGGTGGATGATTTCACGGAGCCAGAGGCGGAGAAGCTGCTGAGCGCCTACTCGATGCAGGGCTTCTATAACGAGGCGTGTGTGGCGGCCCTGACGGAGCGTTTTCCGGCGCTGTCGTCGATTCCATTTGAGACGAGGGATGCGGAGGCTGAAGAAGGGAAGAGTTGACGAGGAGGTGGCGTCAGAGAAGGCTGCTGGAGCGGGGGGAGAAGTAAGTGCAGAGGAACAGAGACAGTGAAGGCTGCGCCAAAGGTTGTGACGGTGCGAGATGGCGTGTGTGTCGGCTACGTTGACAATCTGTGAAAGCCTTTGCATTTTTTTATTAATGCCGGATTTTGTGCATCAGCAAGCGACGTGTTTGCTGATTTTTGTTGTTGTTTTTTTGGTGTATGTGCGTGTCTTCTCAGTGTGTGCTTTCACTTGCAGCGGCGGTGAACATAGGGAAAGCATCGAGAGTGGTGACATTGCTAATAGAGCGCGTAATTCTTGTGTGTGGCGCCGAAATGTTCGTGGAGGTCGTACGCGTGTTCCCGTTGTATTTACAGAATTTATTGTTAATCATTGTGCAAGTTTAATAGGAGAACAATACACGTTTTTGCGGGACAGCTTGCGACGATAAGCAGCACTTCGTGTTTTACTTCCTCAAATCCTCGCATCGTCTAAAGAAGCAAAGCTACTTCTCGGTCTGAATGCTGGGGCGTGGGGGACAGTCAACGTTTCATTTGCTACTATTTCTGAAGAGCTGGAGGTAAAGTAAGCTTTCCGCCCTCACACCAATAATTTATTTTGGTTCTCTCATCCTCAGACTCTTTCCATTTCTTCTCTCTTTTTCTTTTTCTCGACGTTTAGAGCGACACATACAAAAGGGGAAAGAAAAGTACTTTTCATAACCCGCGACATCCTTCACACCAACTCGCATACCGGACGCATTGAGCATCAGAACCGCCATTATGTCCTCCTCCGCAACGGTGTTCCTCGTCTCTGGCAACAAGGGGAAGCTGGTGGAGGTGCAGCACTACCTCACACGCGCCAACATCACCGTTGAAGCCGTCAAGATCGACCTGACCGAGACCCAAAACTCATCGGCCGATCAGATTAGCCACGACAAGGCCGTCGAGGCCTACCGCGTGGTGAACAAGATGCCCGTCGGCGAGCCGCTGCGCAACGGCGGAACACCGGTCTTGGTGGACGACACCTCGTTGGAGTTCGACGCCCTCGGCGGCCTCCCAGGTCCCTACATCAAGTGGTTTCTCGACCGCCTTGGCGTGGAGGGCCTGCTCAAGATGGTGAAGGGCTTCACCACTCCCGAGGAGGCGTGCTCGCAGCAGCCAGCCCCGCCGCACCGCCTGGCCTCTGCCGTGTGCATCATCTCCTACTGCTACGGCGTGGACGCGGCAACTGGTGCGCCGCTGGTGAAGCAGTTCCGTGGTGTGTGCCGTGGCGCTCTCCCTGCTGCACCGCGTGGTGGAGTAGGCTTTGGCTGGGACTCGATCTTTGCCCCAGAGGCGCAGGAGCCGGCCTATGCGAAGACCTTTGCAGAGATGTCGGTGGAGGAGAAGAATGCGCTGTCACACCGCGCAAAGGCACTCGAGATGCTGACAGCGTACCTCAAAGGAGCACGCGCCGGCGAGCTAACTCTGCGACGTGCTTGTTTGTTTTCTTTTCAGTGCTCCTTCTTTGTATTGTTGTCTGCACAGTAACGCTGGCCTCGTATGACGGATCGCGGCGTGTGCTGTTGGCTTTAGTGGGTGATCGGAGCTACACCGAACAACGTTCACGATGAGCAAGAATACACGTAATTTGTTGTACCGAAACCGAACATAAAGAGATGGTAAGAAAGAGTTGTTGTTGATTCGATGTCGTGTAGCTACCACTGTAAAAGCTGCTCTATTATATTTCCTCCATAAAAGACCCCACAAGGAACTCCTCGGCTTCATCCTCCTCGCAGCCGGTGGTGTCGCCGTCGCTTCTTTTAGCTCTACTGCCACGAAGGCACTTGAGTAAGTGGCGTCGGCGAGGTACGTGGGCCACTGTGCGGTGCTCCGCCGTGCTGTAAAGACGATAGCTGAACTTCTAGTACTTCCAACTCTTCTCTCTCTCTCTCTTTCTCCCTGCCTCAATCGGTGACGACAACCTCCATTACTATGCGACAGTTCTCCCAGATAAACTTCACGCACTCTCACGCACATCTTTTCTTCTTTGTTTCCCCTTTTCTCCTGCTCGACCCCTACCCTCCTTCTGTTTTTTTTTTTTTGCTTCCTCTGAGTGCGCTGCTGACCTTTTTTTTTTCTCGCTCGCTCTCCGGTGTCACGGTCAACTCCTGTAGAAGTAGAAAAAAAAGAGGCCTTACTGGCGAAATTCCTTCTCCTTTGTTCTTGCCTCTTATCTTTCGGTGTCTTATTTTGAGAAACACAGCAAGTCGGATAGCCTCGTAGAAGACGAGCAACAAGGACGAAGCCAAAAGGAATCTGGCAGAGGCAGACATCTATCTCTTGTCTCTACTCCACAACGCTTTGTCCGTTCTCCCCTCGACGTCGTGTTAAGTACCTGCAAGCAAAAGGAAAAAAATTTTTTTTGAGCGCTTCTCATTGTTTCGCGACACCACACACGAAATACGAAAGCAAAATAATAGCAGTAAAGGACCCAAGAGGACGATAGGGTGACGGCAGAACGAAGCAGAGGAACACAAGAGAAGAAGTGTGCGTGCTTGTTTCTTTTTTTTTGTGTTGTTTTCTCTTCCTATTTCTCACCATTTTTTTTTACTTGTCTCTGCTTTCCGCGTAGACTCCTACCCTTTCCTGCGTTGTCTTGTTGTGCGTGTTTATTACTATTATTATTATTATGCTTGCTTCTTTTTCTTTTCTATTCCTGTATTGTTCTACTAATCCACACTTCTATTCATTTTTCTTTATTTATTTCACGGATACTGTGTTTTCTTTTTTTTTTCCCCTCCTGTCCTATTTGTGAGTCACTGACGACCATCAACTCTTTCCTATTTTTGTTGTGTTTGTGCTCCTTGCACATTTCCGTCGCGTGATTTAATCACGTAGACCTCTCCATCACATCCCCCTTCTTCGCTGCCCACTGCCCCTGTCAGAGCCCCCCTTGTTTTTTCTTCTCCATTGCTTCTGTTTCTTCACAGCCTTCGCGGCCCACTTTTTTTTTCTCTTGTCCACCATATTACTATTTTTATTGCACTCTTTCACCCTCTTTCTCTCTATCTCTCTCTGACTATTGCTCTGCTGCCCTCTCTTTCTACCTATTGCCATTGATTGCCTTTCTCTTTGCCCTAGTAGTATTGAGGTTGCCTTGCCCCTTTGCGCTTTTATTTTTTTCTCCTGACTAGTGGGTGGCATCGTACACTAACGCGAGTTTGTGTGTTTTCTTTCCTTGATCCATTTGACGTTGCTCGTGTTCTTCTTTTCTCGTTAGTGCGCAGCCATCAAAGAAGAGAAGACATTGCAGAGACTGCTGCCGTCGCATTAGCATAAAAGCACACACAGAGACACACAAACCCAACACACAATGTTCTCCTGCTCCCGCTCTAGCAAGGTGAAGGAGGCCCGCGGGCGTCACGAAAAGACACTAACAGAGCAGCACAAGGCGGAGCTGCGTGCTCGTCGCAAGGAGGAGGCGGCGCAGCGCTCGCAGCGGCAGATGATTAGCTCGACGGAGAGTCTGACGAGCGAGAGCGAGGAGGCAGCGAAGGGCCTCTACGTGTACAAGCGTGTGGACGAGTCGAGGAGGGTGAGTGTGACGGTGCACTCCACTCGTCCACCGCAGCGGGCCAAGTCGCTGGAGGCGTGCCGCCCTCCGCCACTCGCCCTTGCCGCCGCATAGACACGCGTCCTTCTCCCAAATACCTCTGAATAGCGTGACTGAGGACATCAAATAAAAAGGAAGCACTGAAGAAAGCGTGTTGTCGATTTGACTTCTGTTTCACACTGACGGGAGGTTCTCTGCCGCAACCGCACCCTCATACAAATATATGTAGACAACCATAATACGAAGCGCAGAAACACACGTACGCATTCGCGGATGCGAACATTTTGTCAGGGTACGGAAGATGTCCGGATACAACACAGCAGCCGTAGACTCTGCCGTTCTCTCTTGCTTGTGTCTTTGCGTAAGCGTGGGTCAGTGTGCTTTTCTTTTTTCTATTTTATTTTCGTCTACTTATGGCATTGGCAGGGCTGTTTGTGGTGCGATGTACCTTCACGGCTTATAGCAAAAAGTAGAGCATATGTCTTCTTTTTATTTTTTTTTAGCGTCGCAACTTTTTGTTGTGCAGACCGGAAAAAAAATTTTTTTTTTTCATTTTTGTGTTACGGTTTATCTCAGCACATGAATAGTAGAAGTCTCGAGGGGGGAAAAAAAAGGAAGCTTCTTAAGTTTGTACTTCTTCTTTACAAGGGATGAACGAATGGCTCTAAAAAACGCTTTTTTTGTGAAGCTTTTTCGAATTCCCTTGCAGTTTCTCAGGCAGCGCCGCATAGCCGCCATGAAGATGTACTCTTTCTTCAAAAAAAAAAAATATATATTTTGTCCCTTTTTTTTAGATCTTAAGGCATAACGACCCGTTTTTTTTTTTAATTGTTTTCTCTTTTAATGATCCTGCTGTAAATGCCACGTTTTTCCCCTTCTCATAAATTTTCCCCACTCTTTTTTTTCTTTTTTTTTGAAAGCATACATATACACTGTTGTACGTGGCTTTATGATTTCCTTCTTTTTTTTTTTCTGTTTCCATCAATGCCTTTTGTCTTAACGCCGTTGTCACCTTCTAGTATACAAGATGTCTCTCTGGTTTCTTTTTTTGTGTTTAATCATCTTCAGCGCTGTGATCTCTCTTATTATTGTTTTTACCTTTGAGTTTTCGCGTATTCCCTCTTGTGCCTTAGTGAATCATTTGTTTCTCTCTTTCCCTCTTTTGCTTCTCATCCCGCATCTTCCGCCTCTTGTTCTGATTCCCATTGACTCCGTTTAGACATTCTTACCTGTGTATTTCTCTCCTCCTTTTCTTCTCCTTTTTTTTGTTTCTTACCTCGTTATTTCCCTTCACCTTCCGTTAATGTTCGTATTTTTTTTTGTATGTGTGCGTGCTCGTTTTCTTCCGTTCATATGGGAAATGTGCTTGCTCGACAGCAAGAGCAGAACAGTCCTTTCTTATTTCTTCTCTACGTGTTTTAGTGATAGTTGTGTTTTGTTGACTGTTTTCCCTCCTCTCTTTCACACATTCACACAAGTCGTTCTGATGTGTCAACGTGCACTTCTTCAATCTTTTACTGGAATTATTGTTGTTGTTCCTGCTGCTGCGTGCTGTGATGGCTCGTCGAAAAATCTTTACCGTTAGCTACCACACATACACCGCTTACGCGCGTCGTGGCGTACCTCTCAGATCGGAGTTAAAAGCACAAAAAAATAAAAGAAACAAAACACTCACTAGAACGGAGCGAGGCAATGGAGAGAGGTAGAGAGAGCTGAGCGAGGCTACGAAGGGGAGAAGGAAAAAAACATACTTCTTAAAGAACGTCTTTCTTTCACGGTGCAATCCCACGTCCTTCTTTTTCTACCGGATTCGGATTGAAGCAGCAGCGGGGCCTCTGTTGGCTCTTTTTTAATTTTTTTTTAACTCTCACTCTTGAGTGCCGTCGCTGCTCGTCTTTGGCAACGGGAGTCCGCCAAAAAAAAAAAAAAACAAGTCACTTTTTTAGGTAGTGCGAAGAAGAACTAAAACAAAAAAAAAAACGTACTTTCTAGTTTTTCGGGGAGCTTTCAATAATAATACGAGAAAGCACAACCAATCGTACGCTACACAAAACGGTGAACGCTCTTCTCGTAGACAACAAAGTGTCGATACGCGAGAGCCTTCTTTTTTTTTTTCTTCTGTCATTTCGTTTTTGCTGTGTACATCTTCGCTATAGTTGAATCTGTTTTCGTCCTTTGAGTTTGTTTTGCGAGGGACGCGCACAAAATACTACTGTAGCGTAGGGGACGGCTAGCAAAAAAAAAAAGCCCAATAGTTTGCTACGCACTTTGTGATGGCAACAAAAATACAAATCACGGATTTTTCTTAATTTCTTTCAGCTGTCTTCCGTCTCCGTTTTTTTTTTTTGTGCTCATCCCCGGTTTCTTCTTTCTCGTGTGTTACTGCAGTACGGAAATGAACTTCAGTGAAGCCTCCTCCGCTTCTCCGTGTGTTTCTTACTTCCACTTTACCTCTCTATCCATAATGACAACGTGTGATACATCTCGTTGACTCTTGATTCACCCTGTTTTTTTTTTAATCCCCCCTTTTCCGAAGACAGTAAGAAAGTAAAACGCTAGTCTTTCCATAAATAATAGGTGCCGGTAAATATGTTTGGTGAAGTAGCTTTGCCGTTGTGGTTGCTTGTTCGCGAGCCACAATCTTTTTCTCCTGCTTGTCTGTCTGCGGGTGTGATTGTGCGTGTTTATTAATGTGTGTGTGTGTGTGTGTGTGTGTGTGTGTGTGTGCACGGCTAATTCAGGTATGATATCAAACTTTCTGCCGAAGGTGCTGACACACCTCGCTTCCCACGTTGAATACACAAAAGCAGTCTTTTTTTTTTTTTTGCGTCGATTCAGTTTCAGTCGTGAAAACGCGAGCAGAACGAAGCAGTGGAGAATTGTAAGCAAGGAGGCAGCTTGGTACACACTTGAGACGGAAGGGACAAAGAAATAAAAGAGACAAGTAAAGAACAACGAAAGCACCCGTTTTGTTGCAGAGACCACGCAAAGCCTTAGGTCTCACGGAGCGAGTGTTGACAAGTTTTTTTCTGCCTTTTCTAAAAAATGTTCCTCCTTCCTCTAGAGCCTTTAGTGTGCGGGTAGAGTCCACACTGTATAAAGAGGAGAGAGTGTTGTCGAGTGTGCTACTGCAGGACGGCGCCATTTTTTTTTCTTTTAGCAACACTAAAGCTTATTTTTGGTTTTTTGTTTTGTCTATTCTTTTTTTTTTTTTCTTGTTTTGCGGCACTCTCTATCCCGCACCATCGCACCGTATATGTTAAAGGGTCTTGCTGTGCTATGCGCCGTTTTGTTTCTATTACTTTTTTTTTTACTTGCACTTAGCAGCCGCCTAGGCAGTCCGAAAGTTTCTAAGATGATGAAGGAGAGGACATAGCCACCCAGGCGACTTATTCATTAGTACTAATTTAATTCGTCTTCGATAAGATGCACAGCTGTTAGGTTTTTCATTTTCTCTTTTTCTTTTCTGAGATCGCTAAATGTCACACGCCAAACCCCGGCTTTAACCCTCTGCAAAAGGCAGGTGGACAGAGATAGGTGACAGCGCCGAAAGCCAGTCGTGCGAGGGTATTTTTCGTCAATAAAGAATCAACGCCCGTCCGTCTTTGTCTCTCTGCGCAACATTCCTTCTCTCTCTTCACTGATTTTAAGTCTATCTCCTACGGTGTCACTGGCAAGCGCAACTTCTTTTTTTTTTCTTCTCACAGCGCTAAGTTTTTTTTTTCTTTTTTCTTTTGGCTTTTCGCGAACTTCGCAAGCGGCGAGAACAACAAAATAAATATAAAAAAAAAACGTGAAAAAAACGAAAGGGGTCAATAAAAAGAAGGAGAGTTTTGCGTGTTGTATGCCTTTCTCGCGGACTCTCCCTCTCCCCCCTCCTTCTCTCGTCTGTGTGTGGTTTTTTTTTTTTCGCTTCTCTTCATTTGTTTTGTATCTTTTATTCCCCCACCTTACTTTTTTCTACCTTGGTGCACCTTCTCTTGTGATTCTTCTCTCGAATTGTTCTGTGTTGCAATATCTTTACTGTGTTCCTGTTGTTTGTTGATTGACTGTTATTTCCCTGAAAAGTTGTGGCTTGTGCTTGCGCACTCTTGTTTTTTTCATTCGTCAAGGCGTTAATGTGTGGTGGTGCGAGCGTGTAAAGGTACATCTGTTGTGAAGTGCGTCTGTGGACGCTCACCGGTGCCGCCCCTTGTGTGTGTTGGCTGCTGTGCGACTTGCACTACGAAGGGCAGCAAAACTCACGCTCCTTATTCTCTTGTAGGTAAAGTAAACGGAAGAAACACTTGCAGCTGCCTTCACCTTTCTGATGAACTACGGTTTGTAAGACACGTTCTCCTCTTTTCTTCTATGGTTGTGCATGGTCTTCAACGAGTTTTTAAAGCTGTTTTTTGCTTGTCCGCGACGACTGGACCTCACACGCCTCTTTTTGTTTCCTCTCCAGTTTTCTCTCTTCGTACGGCATTTACAACTTTAGAGGCACCTCTCTATTTCTTATAGTCAACCGTTAGTGGCTGCTTTCCGGTAGTTCAGAGAAAAAAAAATTACAGCTGCGAAAACAACATGATGGCATGTTGCTCTTTTTTTTTTTCTCTGTG
Organism: Crithidia sp. LVH-60A; assembly: GCA_030078075.1. Lineage (NCBI taxonomy): Eukaryota > Euglenozoa > Kinetoplastea > Trypanosomatida > Trypanosomatidae > Crithidia > Crithidia sp. LVH-60A. Next base: position 1,376,572 of record CP119668.1, read on the forward strand.
GCTGCCGTCTTTCCTCTTCCTACTCTATTTTCTTTTTTTAAATATTACACAAGATGCGTAGCAGTGGTGCCTGCGAGGAAGGAGGAAGTTGGGCAACAAGCAATAAAAAGCCTTTTAAACAGGAATTGGTTGCTTCTTTTTTTTTTGATCACCTTAATGTTCTTGATGCCATGCAACCTTCTTATGTGAACGCTACACACACACAAGAAAACACACGCACCAAAACGCAGACGCAATGCCTGAGGCTTTACTCAAATGCTTATTCGCAATACTTCAGGTCGATGCACAAGCTACCCACTGGACAATTCTCGACCGCTTCATGTTCCTCAGTGAGGCCAACTTGGGCCTACACGTTCTCTGTCATTTCTGAATCTCTCCTCGTTTATTAGGAGAGTGCGTCGCTTATTTTTTTCTCCCATTTTTTGACTAAATAATTGTGATTTAGAAAGAATGCGAAAAAAAAAAATGCCCGGTCTTATTCTACGCTGGTAAAGTGTAAAAGGGCTGAATGGCCGAATGGCGATGTGAAGTTTTTTTGTTCTCTCAACAGAGAAGCAGGGAGGTTGCGGACTTTCAAAATGATGACCTCTACGAGCTCACTGCCACACTGCTGCTGAGCCTAACAGTAGTCCGCTGAGGTGCCCGCCTCGTTAACCGACTTTTACATTTCTCATTTGTTGACCGGCACTCTTCCGAACTACTGGCCGTTGCAACGCTAACGCTCCTCCTCCTCAAAAACAAAAAAAAAAACTAATACACATCGAGGTTCCTGTCCCCAGATTATCGATCTCCTACTTCTTTTTCTCTCTTTACTTCATACTCTTCTCGAACCAATTCGCACTCTTTGCGCTCTCTTTTTGACGGCTGTGTTCTTCATTGACGCTTGCTGCACACACACATACACTCACTCAAAAAAAGAGTTAAATTCTAGAGCTGCTTACCTTCGGTTTCGCATATTTTTCGTCTCATTCATTGCTTTGCCGTTGTACAACGCTGGCAAGGTAACTCTGTCAACTAGTACGGCAGTAAGCTTTTCTTTTTTTTTTTTGCTCGCCTTTTTTTTTGTTTCGTCTCTCTAATGACGCTTCACGACGACGAGATGCCGGAGAAGAGCGTGCCGGTGGCCACCTCGCCGCCCACACCTCGCAACGCGGCGTATGCCCGCAAGATGTCCTACCTCATTCTCAGCATCATCATCATCGTGTTCGTGCCCGCCTACGTCTACCATCAAGTCACTTTCCTGCGCGCCGTCGCCAACGACCCGATCTCCCGCGTCCTTTTGTTTGGTGAGCCGCTCGACCCTTATGAAATGGCGCGGCGCCTCAACGCCGATGGCGAGTTGGTGGACATGACGTCGGTGGTGGCCAAGACGGCAGACAGCTGCGCCAACACGACGTTGCCGGACTTTCCGAGAGGCCAACCCACCGCTGCCACCTTTACCGTGGACGGTGCGGAGCGGCACGCCGTCGTGTACGTGCCGGAAAGCTATCCATCTGCGGTGGACAACAACTATGGCAGCGGCGTCCCGATGCTCGTTCTCTTTCACGGCCTCAACGACAACTGCGAGCATTTTCTCAACGCGACTGGGTTTCTGCCGTACGCTGATGATAAGGGCTTTGTGATTGTCAGCGCCTGCGGCTCGCAAGGCTACCTCGGAACCGCCTGGAACGCCGGCATGTGCTGCGGCTTCTCCGACGAGAAGCCAGATGACGTGGCTTTTGCGCGGCAGATCGTGACGGATATGCGCGCAGCGCTCTGCATCGATTCTTTCGTTGCGGCCGTGGGCTTCAGCAACGGCGCGATGCTGACGGAAGTGCTGGCGTGCGAGGCAACGGACCTCTACGCCGCTGTCGCCTCCATCGGAGGGGTGGAGGAGATGCGGCCTGGCGGTGCTGGCGGTCTTGCGAAGTGCACCGCCGCGGTGCGGGCGTATCCGAACCGGACCAGCGTGCTGATGGTGCACGGGACGTCTGATGTGATGGTGCCGTGGGGCGGCAACCGCCTGCTTGGTTTTCCCTCCGTGGAGGACAACGTGGCGGGTTGGGTGGAGCGCAACGACTGCCCAGCGGACAACCCGAAGTCGACCATCTCGACCAAGAAGTACTCCAACGCGATCTACGGTGAGTGTGGCGGCGCAGCCGCCATGTCGGCCGCGTGCGGAAATGAGGAGACGAAGGATGCGCCTGTTGCGGTGGCTGCGGTGCAAAAAGTGAACACCGACGTCCTGCTGCTCGCTGAGAACTCTCAGCCCCCATTCTTGGTCGATAAGCGGGTGTTGGCGGATGTGGACACGCCGAGGCACGGCCGCAAGCACAGGAAAGACATGAAGCACCACAAGAGGGAGGATGACGACGACGAAGAGGAGCGGAAGAAGAAGAAGCACGATCACAAGCACCCGAAGCATGACGAGGATGACAACGAAGAGGAGCGGAAGGAGAAGAAGCACGATCACCCTCATGGACCGAAGCACGGCCCGCCCCACAAGGGAGGCAAGCAACCCCCGCCGCCACCTTATCACGGTCCACGCCACGGCCCGCGCCACCCACCGCCGCCTCCGCCAAAGCCCGAGCAGCGTCCGGAGGCTGAGTGCTCTGCTGAATCGGGCCCCAGCGTGGTTGAGTTGGTGCGTGTGGAGGGCGGCGGCCACAGCTGGCCCGAGGATGATGAATTTTCTACGACGTTCCACATCCTCAGCTTCTTCGAGCGTGCCTATCGCGTCCGCACGAACACCTCAACTAGCGTGAGCGTCGTCTACACAATGGATTAATAATTTTACTTTTCCGTATTTATCCGAACCGCCGATGTATGATGGCTGCGGTACGGGAACAATGTGTTTTGGTACGGTTCTCGGGAGGAGAGGGAGAGAGTCCGAAAAAAAAAAAAGGATTTTTTTGCTCCACCACCCTTTCTCCCCCCCTACTTTCTCAGTGCTTCTTGTTTCATGGCCTCCTAAATCTATTGCGTTGACGATGCGTTTTGTTTGCGAGGCGTCGACAAAGTCTAAACTCCGGCATTTACGCACTCTCTTCTTCTCATGTCTCGGACTCGAGAAATAAAAAAAAAAAAGGAATACATCGCAATGTAGTTGAGCGCCAGCGCTACCAAATAAAAATACGTTTGATTGTTTCTTTTCCCGTTGGTGGCGTCAAAAAGCGCGCCAAGCTCCCTTTTTTTTTTGCTCCTGTCTTCGCCCATATAAAAGCCACCTCTTTTTTTTTTTCGCCATACTATTTTATTCTCCGTCTTTTTTTAATTTTCTCTTCCTTTTCTTTCTCTAATTGCGTCAAACGCCTATATTTTCAGTTGATGCTTCACCGACATAAAAAAAGGAGAAGAGCATTGCAAAAAAAAAAAAAAGAGAGAGATTGTGTGTAAGGGGAAGCACTGTGGCTTTCCTTATAACCTTTTACGCAGGAGAGCGAGACGCAACTTCCAAGATATTGGGGGTGAAGCATCCTGCGGCGAATGCGAATAGTGTGTGTGTGTGTGTGCTAAAACGCTGGAAAAGGAAAGCACACACTCCACCACGCTCAAACACCTCACCGATGTTTGTGTAGTGAGCAATTAAAAAAAAAAAAAGAGTCATCTGGGGGCAAACAGCAGCCTGATTTGACATCAATGTGTGTTCGTCTGCTCTTTTGTTTTTTCTCTTCTGCCTCGAGAAAGACACCTACCGACTTGAGAACTCGTCACTCGTTTCCACTGCTGCTCTCTCTTTTTTGTTTGTCTGTTTTTCCCGCACTTTCTGCTTTTGGATACTCACCACTGTTTCCACTGCTGAGAAAAGAAAGAGAGTAAAGAGGAGCGCTGTACTGAACCGTCACCGGACTATTTTCTTACCATTGGCTCCATCCTGTGAGGAACATCTGATATCTGTTTTTTCAGAGTCCCAATTTTGGTGCTTGCCTTCCCTCCACACACAAACTAACCTTCACGCGCGAACAAGATGCCGAAGTCGAAGCGCTCCAAGATCGTGCCGCTCACGAAGACGCAGGCCAAGACGCGCGAGGACAAAGACAAGCTCATCGACCGCATCCGCGAGGCCGTCGAGGAGTACTCGGATGTCTACACCTTCGAGCTGCACAACATCCGCACCAACATTCTGCAGCAGATCCGCGAGGAGCGCAGCGAGGATAGCCGTCTCTTCCTCGGCAACAACAAGCTCATGATGATCGCCATCGGCCGCGACGAGGAGAGCGCGCAGAAGCCCAACCTGCACAAGCTCGCACCCTTCCTCACCGGTCTCTGCGGTCTTCTCTTCACGAACCTCAGCAAGAAGGAGGTGAAGGAGTATTTCGGGTCCGTTGGTGCGCCGGTGTACGCCCGCACTGGGCAGACGGCGACCGAGTCGCTGGTGTTGAAGGCTGGCCCGCTGCCACAGTTTCCGCACAGCATGTTCGACCACCTCGCCAAGCTCGGCATGCCCATCAAGCTGGATCGTGGTGTTATCGTGCTGCTGCAGGATACAACGGTCTGTGAGCCGGGCGACACCTCTCAGCGCAGAGGCTGCCCAGCTGCTGAAGCTGTTTGGGCTGCAGTCGGCGGAGTTTAAGATCGATCTGACGGCGCACTGGACGAATGGTGTGGCGAAGAAGGTCAGCAGCGGCAGTGCCAAGAAGGCCGAGGCAGAATAATGGCGGGTGTGGCGTGCTTCTGTGCAGAAAAAAGGGAAAAAGAAAGAGGAAGAAGAGCGTAGAGGGCCGGTCACACAGTTCAAAGTGGTGAAGCCTCTGGGGGACTACAAGACTCAACAATGACTGACGGTCACACGAAGTCGTGGCTGGCTTTCGCACCTCCACCCTCAGCAGTGCGGAGGACTGACCGTGAATCGCCTCGTCCTCTTTTTTTTCCCTTTACGTCTCTCTCTCTTTCTTGTTTGTTGTTGTTGTTGTTATAAAAAGGCAATGTGTGCCTCGTTAAGCGAATAAACGCATTACTAAGAGAAACGTTAAGGGGAGGAGTCTCCTCTCGAAATAAAATAATGATGATAAGGGAAACGGTGCGGCGCCAAATTAAAACGTTGGGTAAGATAGAGAAGGTTCTTAGCTGTGAGTGTTGTGCTGCTTCAGACGTTTGAAACAGCTTTTCTAACTCCTCTCGATCTGGTGCTTGGCTTCTCGTGTTGCATTTAAGAATAAAAAAACAGGGAAGCCGTCCAACGCCCTTTACGCCACTTTGCCGCCGAGCCGTACTGGTGAGCTCTAGCAAGCTCTAAAAAAGCAGGCGTTGACATGGCGCGCAGAGACAGCCGGAATCAACACGGAACTTCTTCTCTCCCGCACGTGTGCATTCTGTTATTTACGCGCGAGGGTAGTCTTATAGCAGGCGGAGATTTGCCCTGATGTGAGTTTCGTTTTCCTTTTGTTCTCATGGAGCGTTTCTGCATCTGCTACTTTGTTTTTTTTTGTGATATGTGTCACATGCATTCTTCATCTTTCAACTGCTCTTTTCCAATTCCCCTTTGTTTCTTGCTACCTTCACGGCTTTTTCGCGGTTTCAGCTTCTGCTCTCTCTCTTTTCTTTTCTTCTCTTCTTTTTTTTTCTCCTGCGGTGAGGCTCAGCGCTTAAGGGCAATCCCGCAAATTGTGGTGCCAAACTATCCACTTCCCTACCCACGACCACAACCGCACATCTACACATACATACATATATACGAAGTGGCTTCACGCTCACTAACAGCGGTTTCTTTTTTTCTCTCTCTCTTTTGCGTTGTTGCCTGCGCAGCTGCGGCGCTGGAAAAACACTCTTCGCTTTCCTCTCACTCCTTCTTCCACTTTGGTCGCTCTGAACGCTGAACGAGTGTGCTTCGTGTTAGAAGCGAAGTTTTTCTTTGAGGTTTTCAACACCTCCCTTTCTGTTTTTTTTTGCGGCTCTAAGGCAGGTTGCTTTCTCAAATTTCCTGTGCCTTTCTTTCATTCTTTCAGCCGCCCTTCCTCTTCATCCTGCACAAGAGCTTCCAGCCTACATTCTTAACTTACTGCTGTCGTGGCCATTATACACGCCTCCAAGGCCAAAACCAGAACCAAACACGGAAAACCAACAACACCCACTCCATCAAATAAGTGCACCCACCTTTTTACACCTTTCACCGAAAGGCTTATCCACTCCTCTCTCTCTGCCTCTCTTCGTACTCTTTCATCCTCATTCTTTCTCTTGCTGTTGTTGTTGTGGTTTCACTCATCTTTTTCCTTTTTTCTCTTTCTTCTTCCCTTCTTCCTTGTCTGTAACCCATACCCGAGCCCTTTGTTGCTCATCAGCAATTCGTCAGTGGCCTGCAGTAGCAACTCCTTTACTGAAGGCTTTCCCTTCATTTTGAGTGAGCGACTCGTGCTTGTGTGTGCGTGGGGTCTCAACATCAACGTTTGCTTTTCCCAATGGCATCGACAGAGACACGCGACGTGGTGAAGCGTTACGAGCTCTTCCACAACGCCCTCCTCACGGCACTGCGGCCCGGCGGCACCCTCGCCTCCGTAGAACTGAAGGCCCCCTGCGAGGCGCTGCTCGTACCACGGCAGGTCTCCCTCGAGGCCATCCACATCATTCCATTTCTGTTGGCTGGCCCAGAGCGGCCGGCAGTGGCGAGCCCGCTCTCCCCTCCGCCACCCTTGTCCGACCTCTTCGGCGAGGGCCACGACACCCCGACAGAACGAAGCCGGACAAGAGCGGGGCCGGTGGTGCGAACCAGCCGAGGAACGCGAACAAGGATACAAAGCAGGGCACATCGTCTTCGCCGTCCGCCTCGGGGCTCCACTACAGTGCGGAGAACGAAGTCGCTTTCCGTGTGGCGCTGACGACCTTCCTCGAGTACCACCTGGTCCACTTCGACGGCTTTGGCAACTCGGAGTTCACCACCCTGCGGGGGCAGCGGGGGGCCTTCTCCGACGACCTCGACCACGTGAAGCGGTTTGGCCACATTGGTCAGGTCGCGGTGCTTGCCGACGCCGACCCACTGCAGCCGGCTGCTTCGAGCAATGGTGGCGGCAAGGCGACGAGCGGCAGCAGCCCGTCTCTAGCATCTGCCCCCGCCGCGGTAAAAAAGAGAAGACGTACAAGCCGAACGCGCTGCAGATATTCATCATTGACCGCCCGTTGATGGATGCGTCGGAGGTGCGGTACATCGTCGACACGCTGCGCAAGCTGGTGCGGCAGGAGTCGGCGGCGGAGAAGGTGAAGGCACGGTTGGACGCGCTCTTTGGCGGACCTGGCCTTACAAGCAGCAGCGCCGGCGCCAGCAGCGGTGTTCCGAACCCGCCTCCCATAAAACCACCCCAGCAACAGCAGCAGCAGCAGCAGCCGGCACGCAGCGCCAACTCAGACCTTCCCTTCCTCTTGAAAGTGGACAGCGATACGAGAGGAGCGGAGATGGCCACAGGTGGAGGTGCGAACGTCACGGCGAGGCGCTTCTCCCATGCTCGCCCGCCGCACGCCTCGCTGCTAGACGCCGCCTCCGACAACGAGTCCATCGCTGAGACGGTGATCATTGACGACTTCGAGGAGGACGTGCCGGAGGAACCAGACCTTGCCCCGTACGTCAGCAAGTACACTCGGATCAGCGAGCGGCAGCGGCAGCAGCACAGCGGGACGTCGCGGGCCTCGGAGAGCACCGGTACGGACTCGTTTGCTGCTGTCGCCGCGGGACGCGCCGTGGCATCGCGCTCACCGACGCGGCCGTCCACCACCCCTCCGCCTTCTCCCCCGCTGCCTGGGGCGATGGTGGCGCAGGTCACCGCACACGTGGTCGGCGCCCCGCCTGCTTCCTCCACCTCCAACTCCGTGGTTGCCTCTCGCGCGGAGAGCGCGGAAGGCCACTCCACCAGCAGTCGTGGCCGCGTCGTCTCCGTCACGTTGACCACACCCGCCCCAAAGACGGCGAAGGCGGTGTCTTCGACGCACACGAACGTGCTGCGCCACCAGTACAGTCGAGAGTGCATCAAAGACTACCGCCGCGTCGTGGCTGCCGACAACGAGATCAACTACCACGCCTTTGAGCACTTGATGGCGCTGCGCTGCAGTGCGCCGCTCGCCAAGACAATGAGCTCCTACGTCGCCAAGAGTCAGCAGCTGCAGCAGCCCATATTGAACAACGTGAAGTACAACAAGTTTGTCGACTCGTGCCATGCGCTGATTGCGCAGGTGCCGCGTTTCGCGCAAGATGTGCGGCAGCAGACGATCCTCTTCGAGGGCATCGAGCGCTACGTGACGTCGCGACTCTACCATCAGATTTACGACGTCTGCGAGGACGAGCGGCAGCAGAACGCGATGCTGCAGCGGAAGTTCATGCAACTGGAGAACATGACAGCGGAGGCACTCGACGCGCTGCCAGAGGTGGAGCGCCACCACGTCTGGGGCCAGGCGATGTTCGAGCTGGACGGGATGGACTTCTTCAAGTCCCCACGCGAGAAGCTGCGGTTGTGGAATGCGGGCGTGTGAGTTGCTGAGCCTCGCCGTCGGGGACATTCTGCGTCAGCGGCGGAACGCAAAGAAAGGTGCAGCGGCTGCTGCTGGTGGTTCCGCTGGGTCGGGCGGTGGTGGCGGTGGTGGCGTTGCCCTTGCCTTCGGCGCTGATGAGTTTCTTCCGTGCTTTCTCCTGCTCACCCTGCGTGCGCGTCCGCTCAACTACGTGCAGAACGTCTCCTACATTGAGAAGTTCCGCTACGCGCGTTTGATGGCGGCAGAGGAGTCCTACTGCTTCGCAACGATGCAGTCCGCCATGCTGTACTGGCTCAACTGCAGGGAGGATGGCCGTATGCCCTCCGCACCGCCCTCGCGCCACGCCACGCCGACACCACAGACGAAGCAGTTCGCCGCAGCGGCCGCGAAGGAGCAGACGAAGCGAAATGCGGCCAACGTGGAGGGGCGGACGCCTGCGGCTGCCGCGGCACCACCGCCGATGACGGAACGAGACTTGCTGCCCTCAGTGCGGCAGGCGTCCTTCACGGCACGCGGTCAAGCTGCGGCTGCGTCTGCGGCTGCGTCTGCGAGCGGTGCAGCAGCGAGCGACGGGACGGTGGTTGCGCAGGAGGAGGCGCCGACGGTGCTGGACGTGCTGTTTGGCTGGGCCAACCGAAGTCTCGCGCCGTTGGCGGACGAAATTGGCATCGGCAGCGGCTCGCGCAAGAACACCGAGTCGTCTGGTGCCTTCAGCGCTAGTGAAGCGTCACCGCCGTCTCCGCAGGCTTCTCCCAGTGGCGGCCCAACCGCGTCGCCGTGGCGTGTCATGCAGGCTCTCTCGGGCACCGCCGCTGCTGCCTCCACGTGTGCCCTCCGGTCGAGATGCCGGGACGACGCCGTTCCCGAATGGCGCCTCACCCCCGCGCGACAGGTACCACAGCCAGACGCTAACACACGTGCGCTGGTGCGAGAACTATTGGTGACGCAGCGGAAGTCGTTTGAGCAGCTGACGCTGACGGAGATCCAGATGATTGTGGAGGAGGCGCGACAGCTGCTGACCGAGAAAAAGTAAGGAGTGAACTGTGAGTGTTGATTGCGAGGAGGCAAACTTTGGCTTTTTTTCAAAGTGAGGTGTGTCCAACTACTCTCTCTTTGTTGGCGCATTCAAGCTCTCTTTTTTCTGCACGTAGACCTGGTTTTACGTTGAGAGCACTCCACCGTCAAGCGAACACTACGCTTCCTCTGCCGTCATCTTTTGGTATGTGCATATGTGTTTTTTTTTCTTTGTTGTTGTTGCATCTTCACTACAAACGCATTAAGCCTCCTCTTCGAGTGCTCGCTCTTACTGTTGATTTTACGGAGGTCGAACTATTGCTCTTTCCATCATCCTTATATGGACGTGAGCAGGTTTTTATGTGTGTTTTTTTTTTCCTTTCCTTCTCCTCGCAAAGCCTTTCTTTCTCGTTTTCTTTTTGGTTTGTACGTGCTGTCATGTTTCTTTTTTCCCCCAAGTGTTGCGCCAATAAGGTGTTTATTATTTTTACATTCTTGCTCACTCACGTGTTTTTTTCAAATGCTTCTCTTTTTTGTTCTCACTGTTTGCAATAACTCAAGGATGTATGGAGGAAGAAGAAGAAGCTTATGAAAATGAAGTGAAGTCGTGGTCTGCCCTTTAGTGGCGCGGCAAGAGCTCTCCAGCAGCGCATCATTACCTCTTGTATCTACAACAAGCTGCTGCACTAGCAAGTAGTCAGTTTATCCCACGCAGCGAGCAGCGACTCCTTTCTCTTCTGAAGCTTTTTACGCGCTGGTGAAGTAATGTCGCATAAGAATTTCTCTTTAACGTCTCTCTTTCCCTCTTTGACAACCCCGAACCCCTACTGCCCTTACCCTCTTTTCGCTCCTCCTCCATTTATGCCACCGCACAGCAATACCAAAGGGAATCAGTGCGCCAGGAATAGTCATAAAACAGATCCGCAGATCTACAATCAAACACACACACACACAAGTTTTTCCTCACTTTCATCCTCCTCTCTCTCTCACCACCACCACGTCCACTCTTATCCGCACTCTCCAGCGGTGCCATCCCGCCCTCGACCTCTTCTATCCGGTTTTATCGCCCAACTGTCATGTCCGCCGAGACCAACACCGCTGCCGCAGAGGCGCAGGTTGCTCAGCTAGAGAAGCGCGCTGCCGGGGCCGAGAAGCAGCTGCAGGCCCTGAAGGCAAAGCTCGACGGCGGCGCGGGTGCGGCAGCCGGCAACGCCGACCTCGAGGCCCGCCTGCGTGAGCTTTTGCAGCACATGTACGAGGACCGTGAGGAGTGCGAGACGATTCGTGCCCAGCGTGACGAGCTGCGCGAGGAGAACGCGCGTCTGCGTGCGCAGGTGTCGAAGGGGGAGTACCGCATCAAGCACCTGCTTCGCACCATCGACGAGATCGAGAAGCCGGCCTCTCAGTAACGTCTCCGTACATCTTTCTAATATTTCATTGGTTGCACATACCGGTAAACGTTGCGGAACGCCGGTGGTATGTGACCAGGAATTCTACGCAATATGTCTGTGCGTGTATGTGTGCTCTCTAATAGTGTCGTCAACGTCCTGTTCGAGGTTTAAAGGTAGATGTGTGGGTGATTGTCACTTTTTTTTGCGCTTGTTCTCTCTGTTCGTCTTGGTTGTTGTGTTGTTGGCGTCGGCCTGCAGTGCCGAGTTTGGATGGTCGGTAAGTAAAAGCACCACTTTGGCGCTTGTTGTGCTAACGCAAATTAAAAAAAAAGTCTTTTTTCTTTTTGTCGCTGCATTTTGACGCAGAGAATATAAGAAGAGAGCTTGAGCCAGTGAGGGGACTTACACGGGTGCCACTTCCAATTACCAGAGCGACGTGGCAGTTAAGTCTGCACTCGTTGCTGCTGCTATTGCCATCCTTCTTGAAATGGACGTTGTTGGCTGCCGCCTCTGTCTTGAGAAGTCAACGGAACACCAGTCGCTCTCTTGCCTTTTGGAAGGTCAAGTGGCTTTGCCGCACGACAATGAAGCCCCACCATAATCTCCTCTTGTAATTATCCCGCTTGGGAATGCGGGGGCAGAGAGTCAGAAGCTTCTGAAAGCGTTGTGCAGCTTCCGAGCCTTTCTTTGTTTCCTCACTCCACTTAATCTTATCTCCACCTCTTTCCCTTGCACGATCTGCCGTCGCTCTTTCGTATTGTTTTCTCTTTTTAAACCTCTTCTTAACGTTGGTGTAGCATCGGATTCTTGTCCGTGTGGTGTGTGGTTGTTGTTGCTGTTGTGCGTGCGTGGGTCCGTACATCTTGCTGCACTTCGAAAACCACAATTTTGCCTTACACCTTCTTGACGTATTAACTATTACTTGACTGTCCTCACGCTGACGTGAAGCTGCATCGACTTTGAGCAGTGCTGGTTTTTTTTTTCCTGCTTCTTTTCCCACACGACTCCATTCTATTTTTTGTCATTGAACAGTCCGTTCCATTTTTTGGCCGTGTTTTCCTGTTTTCATATTAGCAAAGAAATATCCCGACCTTCTATCCTTCTTTTAAAACGCTATCCAAGGTGCTCTCAACTCTGCAACTAACCTCTTTAGGCTTTCTCACCTTCAATCGCTGTAGAAAAAAAAAAAACACCGCGTGCATCTTCGGATTTTCTTCTCTTTTTTTTTTTCTTTCACTCCATGTCCGTCGAGTACACCAAGGAGGAGGTGGCGAAGCACAACACGCCGCGGGACTACTGGACCATCGTCGACGGCGAAGTCTACCACTTCGATGTGGAGTTCATCACCACACTGCACCCGGGAGGGCTGTACATCCTTGAGGCCGCTGGCAAAGATGGCACGGCTCTTTTTCACGAGAACCACAACGTAGAGCGGGTGATGGAGGTGATGCAAGACTTCCACATCGGGAAGCTGAAGCGTTAGCGACTTGACAAGGAAAAAAAAAAACAATTGCACTCTAGAGAGAGAAAGAACGGCGATGGAAGGAAGGCGGCGCAGATGGGTTTTTTTTTGTTTTTCAAAAAAACCTGCTTAAGCGCTCTTTTTTTTTACTGCTATTGCGCTTTTTCGGAGTCGAAAGTATTCCGCACAGGTATATATTTTCTCCTCTACAATCACCTCTGTCAGTGACGGTAACGCGCTGGTGGGTGAAAAGAATGAGTGCTATGTTCTTCCGCAGCCTTCAACTCACTTTTATTGTTCTCTCTGTGCCTATGCAATTTCCTCTTCTTTTTTTGTTTCTTTTCAGTGCTGCAGAATGGGATGGAGGTGGAGAAAAGCGTGAGAGCTTTTCGGTTTAGTAGAGTGATTTGTTTCTCTCCACCGTGTGTGCACAACGGAGTTGTGTGTGTGAATCGTATAATGACTGTTCATGTGGTACACTGAACGCGAGTTAACAGCGCGAAACACAAAAAGATCGAACGACACCTAGCGGCTTCGTATTAGCGCCTCGCCATTACGTTTTGGCTCTTCGACGTGACATTCACAAGTATATGTGTGCTTATTGCTTTCTCTTTAAGTATCTACTGGTGTTCTTCGTACGCGCTTTTTATTCAACGGCTCCGAGGTAAATTGTTCACTGTGGCATTGATGCATCCCTCTCAAGTACGGTCACCCTTCATCAAGCAGCGATTCGCAACTCATCGCGTTCTCCCCACCTCCTTCTCTCCTTCTCTTCTTCTCTCCTTTTATCTCACTACTTCGCTGTATAATGCGCCATTTTTTTTTTCACCTGCAACACTCCCTAATGACACCACAACGAACCCAACAACCTCAAAGTGTACATATCTTTTTCGTTGCTAAACTGCGTGTGTGTGGCGGACGCCGACCCCTATCCCCTCCTGTTCCTTCCAAGTCCTTGCGACCTAGCGACCAGGCACGCACACACACACGCGCGAGGAGAACGTGTCTGTGAGACAGCCGAGAGGGCTTTCGCCGTCGGGCACAACTTGCTCACCTGCACGGCCTGTGCTTTTCTCTCCAGTTTTATTCCTTTTTCTTGTTTTATCTCTCTTCCTTGTTTGCTTTTTAAAGTCAATTTTCTTGTTGTCGCTCTTGTGTCGGACGGAAAGAATTGCTACTGTCTTTTTCTATTTTCCCCTTTTCCTCTTCTTCCGCATTTTAACTTCCGCACATTTTTTTTCCTCTTTTTTTGCAGGTTGCACGGAATTAGGAGAGCGACAGCCAAAAAAGGAAGAACCCGCTGTGGAAGGTCGTATTAACGGTGGAAGTACGCTGGTGTTTTTCTTTTTTTTTTTTTCTTGTGGGAAGAATTTCCTCGTTGCAACCCTTTTTTTCCCCCTGTTTGCCCCGCCCTTTTTCTGTCTGTCATCCGGGTAGTCTGGCTGGCTCTGCCTTGGATAGGCCAACTCTTGAGCGGGCGTGGGTGTGCGTTTTGGTTGTGTAGCTGTGCGCAAACACGTTTTCTGCGACGCTCCCGTCTCTCTGCTCACGTAGACCGAGGCGAAGAAGTGGGTAACATCGTTTCCATCTCGCTGCTGTTTGCACGCAAGCAAAGACTAGATCCTTTTTTTCTTTTGGTCTCCTCTTTTCAATATTGCCCCCTTTTTCTACACTCTCAAATACCTTGTCGTTAAAAGGGAAGGGACACAGAGTAGCCCCTCTTCATCGTTCCACAACCCGGCTGCCCAAAGCGAAGAGAGTGAAGACCTCGCAGGGAGAGGTGTTTGTTTTATCTTTTTGCTCGCCTATACGCTGCCATTTGTAGCCACACGACACACACTCGGGAGACAGGTATAAACAAACACAAACACACACACTCACTATCTCCCACGTGGTTTTACACAGCACTACTAATCGGTCATCGGAAAAAAAGAAGGCACATTTGGGGACTGAAGAAATCGTGCAGGTAAGAGTGACGGAAACACTCGATTTCTTACGACTCTACCAACGGTGATAGTTGGTTTTTTCTACTTCGGCATCGCTCTTCTCTGCTTTCGACCTTTTTTTTCCTTTTTCAACACCTCCTTTTGGCGCCTTTGCTTTTGTCTGTTTGTTTCCACTTTTTCTTTTTTTGAGATAGCCTTTTGCCATCTGCACCGTCGTCGATTGGGAAACAGAAATCGTGTAATATCTCTGCGGTAAAGCACCTCTCGTTTTTCTCCCTCTTTTCTCCTTGAAAGTGGTTGTGTTTCGTGCGAGTGTGAGAGATTTAAAGCTCGACATCCGCATTCGCTGTACTGGCGCGGTTCCTAATTTTGTTTTCACCGATTCAGGTGGTGTGCCTCCTTCCCTTTTCCACCGCAGTGTACTGACGTGGGAAGGGGGCGTTTTCAGAAAGGTGGAGTGTCGCTGCATTTTCATTTCTTCTTCGTTGTCGTTGTTGTTTCAAGGGGTCTGCTCTGTTTTCTTGCATGTGTGTGCGCGCATTTTCTTCTTTGCCAACTCCGCGCTTCGCCTCGACCAAGAAACGCTGACTCTCAGACGCGTGCACGACGGTAATTGAGGGTGGTGGTGCGAGGTGAGGAGGCAGCGAGTGTAGGTAATCGACGCATTCCGGTAGCTGATCAAAATTGCTTTATTGCTGCCCCCTTTCTCGCCACCGTGAGTGCTTTGTGAGAGTTTCTCTTTCGGGCTTCCTTCGTGTTTGTGTGTGTGTATGTCTGATTCCCGTCACTCATTACTCTTTGCATTGTTCTCCGCTTCTCTTTTTGCACTGTTAGCGTTCAGAGGGCGAGCAACAGCACCAGCAGCAGCACGGTAGCATCTGGAAGCTGATCTGATTTACTCGTCTTGTTTTGTGTTTCTTCTTTTTTAAGTATTTTCTCCCTTCCAACCAAAACGCAGGACCCCAAAATACAGAGCACTCCGGTTTTGTCTTTTTTTGTTATTATTTGTTTTTTTTTCTCTCTCGCCCCCCATCACTTTTTTTTTTGGTTCTCTCTTTTGTGCTATCCTGCGGACGAGACTGCAATACCTTCGCTCCCCCCTTTTGTATTTTTTTTTTGGTTGGCGCACGCACGGTATAAATATTGAAAAAAAAATTCTCCTTTTTCCCCTCCTTTTTCTCCTTTTTTTTTCACTGGGGCTGTGCGATAGAAGCGATTTACTGTGAGTGCAGTCTCCGCACCGGCAGCCGTCACATCATCAAAAAGAAAAAGAGGCGAAGAAAAGGAGGTGAAGGCAAAGAAGTGCGTCTTGGTGCTTGTGCCGCAACGTCAAGACCAACTGCGTGTGCTTTTCTTAGTAACTGAAATTTTGCAGGTTGTTTTTTATTGTTTGTTTTCTGTTTTTGTTCGCTTTTATAAATTTTTTGTTTGATTGTCAGCCGCAGACACAAAAAGAGCTCTAAAATTTTTTTTTCCCTGTATTCTTTTTTCTCTTGGTAGTCATTATGGGCCGAGGCGGCAGACACGCCGGCTGCCACAGCAGCAACTCCGCAGCTGACAACATTCTCGCAGCCGACGCGCGAAGGATTGCGGAGGCGCATTTTGCTCGACACGATGTTCAGCAGCAGCAGCAGCAAGGGCAGCACTCCGATGGCGCCACCCGCACCTCCGGCTTGCCCTACACGGCATCGTGGTGGAAGGCAACCGAGGCCGTAGTAAACGACATTGGCTACACCATTGAAGACCGCTTCATCATTCCCGCCACGATCGCCGCGATTCCCCCGCTGAGCCACGACGAAGACGAGGACCACGCGAGCCTGTCGGCGCTGATCGGCTACTTTATGTCGATTTCCACACTGCTGGCCTTTGCGGCCTACTCGCGTCGACTCAGTAACTTGATGGGCGGCGCCTCGCCGGTGATGAGCGAGATCCTGTTCTGTGTGTCGCACCTCTCGCAGGTGACGCAGGAGCAGCTGGGGTGGAGTCTATTCTGCTCGGGCTTTCTCACCCCCGTCGGGTGCGACGGAGCCGCTGCCGAGGGCAGCGGGATGGGTGGCGGCGGCGGTGGTGCGGGTAGTGGTGGCGGTGGCAGCGGCGGTGGATCAGGTGGTAGCGGCGCGAACGCAGCGGGCGGTTCCGCAGCGCGGCGGCAGATGCTGAACGGTGGAAGCGGCGGTAGCAGTGGCGGCAGTGGTAGTGGTAGCGGCATCGGCTACGCCTCTTACTCGGGCGGGAAAGTGGTGCGATACCTGCTGGGTCGGCGCGCCAGCAACGTGCTGCGGCAAGAGTCGTTGCGCTCCTACCTCTACAGCAGCTTCTACTCCCCCGCTGCCTTCCTAGTCGAGCAGGTGTGCTGGTTTGTACTGCTCGTCTCCTTTCTCGACACCGTGACACTGCAACGTGTCGCCGTGGCCAGCTTCTTTGGCAATGCGGTGGGCTGGGTGCCCGTGTACTCGGTCGGTGCGCTATCCACGCTGGCGAGCGCGGTGTTGTTTGCGTTTATGTACTGGATCCCGTCGTATGAGATCGACGAGGCGGTGCTCTCGGTGCTGTTCTTGCAGAGCTCGTTGCACCACGTGATGTCGGCCTACTGCGCCTCGCTCTGCGTCACGCTGCTCTTTGCCGAGTCGATGCTGCTTGACGACCTACGGCGTACCTTTGTTGCGACCGTCTTCTCGCTGCCGCACCGAGTGCTGCGACTGACAGGCGGCCATCCCGTGGTGGCACGCCTCTTGCGCGGGTGTGGGGAGCTGAGGCGCAACTATTTGTACTTTGTTGACTTCTACTTCTTTCTTGGGATGATGTTTTGGGTGTCGCTGGTGCTGATGGAGGCGGCGGCGGGGATTTCCATCTTGGGGATCGCCACGCTGCTCATGACGGTGCCGTGGGTGATTGGGAGTGGGTGGAGCACCGCGCCGATGCGTGCGCTGAAGGACACGCTCGTCTATGTCTCATTCTACGGCGTTACGGCGGTCGCACTCGCCCACGTCGTGCCGTCCAATGCCCTGCCTTTCCTGTCGAACGCGGTGCAGGCCGCGGCGATCTTGCTCTTCATGGTCGCCCGCTGCGAGCACAAGCAGCCTGGTGGGGGGGGGGCCCCTCTCCTTTGGGGGGGTGGGATGGTGTTGTTTTTTTATAAAAGAAAAAAAAAACGGGGGGGGGGGCGGGGGGGTGAATGGGTTCCACACAAAAGCGAGGGGCGGAAAAAAAAAAAAAACCCAAAACCCCCAAACGGGCGCCCCCCCACCCAAAAAAAACCAAAAAAGGAGTGCTTTCCTCTACTTCCTCTCTTTTTTTTTGCTGCTGTCCAAGGGCTTGAGTGACGCTGGCACGCAGGTGGTTCACTTCAATGTGGTGGTTCTGGGGTCGATGATCCTGATGGCGACGACGGTGCGTGCGGTGGTGGTTGAGGGTGTCGGGCTCTCCACCGCCAACCCGACAACTGTAGCCGGCGCTACGACGCCGACCCCAGCGACGAGCACGCATGCCGCGCCGGGCGCTGCGGCGAAAAACCGAGCAAGCAGTGGTGCTGCAAACTCTGCTGCTGCTGCCGCCGCTGTCGCCACTGCTGCCGGTGCCGCTGCGACAGGCGCTCTCAGGGGCTACTGCAAACGGAGTGAAGGCGTTGGGCCGCGTGAGTCGCACCGACTCGACACGTGGCAGTGGGGCAAACCTCGATGCGAGTGAGGTGGGCAGCCCCGATGGCGCCGATCCCGGTGTCCTCCCCATCACCTCGGAGGACGACGCGGTGGAGGAGAGCAGGGAGAAGGACCGGTCCACCAACACCCTCTCCCGTGGAGGACGAGGACGAGAAGGCAATGACGGCGGAGGAGGGCACATCGACCCCGACAACGGGGGAGGTGGTCGGGTACCCACCAACCAACGTCCTGCAAGAAACAGAGACGCCGTGTGCAGCGCCGGCAGAGGAAGGAGGTGAGGCGGTGAAGGGGGAGAGAGGAGATGGGACTTCACCGCAGGAGGTGGAAGCGAGTTCAGAGCCGGAGGTGAGTGCGGTGTCCGCGACGGTGGAGGCGGCGAAGACGGAGAACGATGTGGAGGAGGCGCAAGTTGTAGGGGATACTCCTGACAGTGTTGTTGGTAAGGATACGGAGCAGACGGAGGAGGAGGCTGTGCGAGAAGAGGCGTCAGCTCCGGCTATCGAAGACACGGTTGTTGAAAGCAGTGACCACGACGCAGTGGTGAAGGAAGAGGAAGAGGCATCCAACAGTGACACGACGACGCCCACCACCGACGCTGAAAGCGGGGCCGCGGAGAAGGCGTCGCCACGTGATCTCGCGGATGCGAACAACGTCGTCGAGAGCGCCTCCCAGACGTCGCGGTCAGAAGCGGGCTCGCTGGTGCCGACGGCGGTGGAGTCGGGCGGCAAGGCAGGCGCGTCCAACGCCTCCAGGACGAGCCACAGCTCTGTCAGCGCCGACGATCCAACGAAGAAGACACGACGTGAGAAGGAGCGGGAGCGGAAGAAGTTGCAGCAGGAGCGGCGACGGGCAAGCGCGCAGGCAGAGGCGGAGGAGAAAAGGAAGCTTGCCGCTGCCGCTGCCGATGCCGCTGCTGTTGCTGCTGCGGCGGCCAAGACGGCTGCTGCGCCGGTGCTGCCCGTGCCGCGGTCGCAGACGGAGTGCGTCAAGAACGCCGCTGCACTCGCAAATGGGGAGGCGGGTGCCGCAGCGGCGTCCAAAAAGGCGAGTTCGTTGCCTGCCGCTGAGAAAAAGACGCCAGCGGTGGAGGCCAAGGCGGCCCCTCTTCCGCCCGTCATGAAGGAGACAGCGCCTGTGCCGCCGCGCGCTGGCGAGGCGGGCAAGCAGGACAAGACGGAGCCTGTCAAGGGCAGCAACAGCAACAGCAATAACAAGATGAAAGTATCGCCCACCTCACCGTCCCCCGTGTCGTCGAAGGAAAGCGGGATTGGCGGCAGTGCAGTGGGGAGCAAGACAACCCCTTCAGCAGTGTCGCCACCGTCAACGACGGCTGCCGCGGCTCCTGCACCTTTCCCCTTACCCAAGCCGAGACACGAGCAGGTTGCAGCCGGCAAAGGCACCACCACCACCGCCGCAGCGGCGCCAGGAAGCGTTTCTCCGGCGGCAAAGACAGCAGTGGCACCTGCCGCAGTTGCGGCTGCGACTGCCACAGTGGTAGTGACGGCCTCACCTCCGACAACCGGCGCCACCTCGCCGTCTCCGCAACTCACGGCCGCCGAGAAGCTGCGGAGAAGCGCAAACGGCACCGCCGGGGCGAAGGATGGAAAAGCGGTGCCTTCGTCTACCAGCACGCCTGCCTCTAAGAACCCCGCCACCACCAAGGCTGCAACTTCTTCCCTGGCGGCTGCGGCAGCGCCTGCCAAGCCGCCAGTCGTTGCACCATCTTCTCCGCAGCAGCGGCAACAGAATGCACCTGCCAACGTGCCTGGCGCTGAAAATGCCGCCGCACCGGCTGTGTCGCCGCCGCCGTCCCTCCCGCTGCCACTACCGCGTTCGGCGCAGTCGGCAGAGGCAGCAGAAGCAAAGAAAGAGGTCGCTGCTGCTACTGTTGCTACTGCTGCTACTGCTGCTGTCGCCCCTGTTGTTGCTTCGCACTCCTGCGGCGGCGGCGTCCACACCGACTGCCCGCCCCGTGCACACCAAGACGGACATACGTGCTGTGGAGTCCTGCGAACCGCTGCAGCGTGCCTGGCGGGAGATGGAGCCCATCACGCACGTCCCAGACGCGACCCTCGAGCCTTCCGTCTCCGACCACGGCACGGAGCAAGAGTCGGCGGAATGCGCTGCAAAGCCAGCACGAGCTGCGGTGGAGGTGAACGCAGCAGTTGCCGTGACAGCCTCTGCGCCGCCGCAGACAGAGGCATCAATTGCAAGAGAGGATGTCGATGAGAGCTACGACCTCGATCGTGTGCTGAACTTCTTGAAGCTGAAGCAGGTCTACGTCGAAGGAGAACGACGAGTCCAGCCGCAGCAGCTCAGCCGCCTCGAGCCGTGGCGGCTACCGCGGCAACGCTTTTTTCCAACCCGAAACGCCGACTGTCTCGCAGACCACCAGGGCCCGTTTTACCACCGGATCGACGCAGGCAACACCCGAGCCGTCGAACAACAACGCGATTGGACTCTTCAGCACGGTGCCGCAGCCCTCCGACCACGGTGGCAGCCTGCACGACCTGTCGGCGACGGCGCTGCGCATATCCTGCAGCGCTGCCTCTCTGCACGACACGCCGCACCGCACCTCGCGCTCGCCGCAGCCGGCCCCGGAGTGGTTGAACCGGACGAGTGGCAGCACGTACGGCGACGTCGTCAGCGACTCCTTCGCGTCGGGCAACTTCTGCCCGTCGGGCGGCAGCTTCCACGTCTTCTCTACCCACCCACAAGGGGCAGCAGCGGTGGCAGCGCAGGCGGCCGCGCAAGCACAGCGTTCCCACCCGTCCCCCCGCCCGCAGCTCACCTCACCGAATCCGCAGTTGTCGCACGGAGGTGGGCTGTCGAGTGTGCCGGGCACCAGTCTGCTGCGTCCAGTCGGCACTGCGGAGCGGGACGACACACCCTTCGCGATGCGGACGCCGCCCCTCTACTCCAAGGCGGACTCACCGCCGACCGGGTACTTTGGTTTGCCCTCGCAGACACCGCCGTCACCCATGTCGGAGGCGCAGACCATGGTGGCGCCGCTGCCGCACATGCCGT
>CP119668.1:1402500-1535000 GCA_030078075.1 Crithidia sp. LVH-60A
CAGCACAGCGACAACTGCAGCCGCAGCGTCCGCCACTTCCCCGTCAGCGTCGCACATGCAGGTGATGAAGCGAAAAATCTTTTACCAGGCTGTTGCCTTTCCGCCGCTCAAGCAGCAGCCCGGCAACGGCTCGACGTCGTCGTTGAACGCCGATAATGCCACGAGCGCGATGACAGCAGTAGGAGCGGCCGCACCGCACACCACCACAGCCACCGCCATCCACAACAACAGCAATGGCAGCGATGACGCCACTTCATCGCGCAGCACGCAGTCGACAATGCTCGGCCGTCTGCGCCGCTCGCATCGCAAGGCAGCCCTGCGTCCCTCCGTTCCTGTCCTCGTCTCTCCGCTGCAGGGGTGGGTCTACCTGCGGTACTGGCTGGGGATGCTGCTGATGTGCGTGATGGCCTTCGGCAGCTGGCTTGTGGGAGAAAAGCGGCCCACGCCGTCCTCGGCTGCAAGCGACAACAGCGGAACGGCTTCTGGCAGCGTCAACAGTGCTGGCAAGGCGTACTCGAACGTCATGACAACGGCGATGACCACCATCTACCGTCGTTTGCCGGCTACTCCGTCGCTGGCGGCGAGCACCACGAACTTGCCGGGTGACGGCGACGTTGTGCTGCAGCCCCAGAGCTACTCCCCGCTTGTGTCGCAGCGCTTCTTCGTGCCGCTGGCGATTCCGGTGCTTTACATGTACGGTGGCGATAAGAAGGTCATGTTTCACGCCGACCACTGGTGCGCTTATGTGCGGCAGTACCAGCGGTCGCGTGACGGCATCTCGGACGTCGTGGAGGTGCAGGGCGGTGGGCATTGGTTCTTCGCGGAGAAGAAGTATCAAAAGAAGGTGGCAGACCGCATTGCCGAGTTTCTGGCGGCGGAGCAGCTTGCACCTCCAGGAATCTAGACGTCTTGTCCCTACGTTTTTCTTTGTTTGGAAACACAAGTAGTATTATTGTTATTAGCATTCTGTGCGTAGTGTGTCTCCCCCTAAATGACGATGCGCACACAAGCCCAATGGCTGCATTCTTCACGTTTTGTTCTTCCCGTTAAGCGCCTTTTCCAACGTTTTCTTTGTGATGCCGCTCATTGCAGCTAATTCTCACACACGAAACAGCCCCTCTTGTTTTTTAGTCCTGCTTTCTACTCTCTCTTTCTCTCTGTGTTACTAAGTGCTGATCAACATTCGTGTTCTTCTTTACTTTCGTTGTTCCTCGTAAGTCTGCAGATACAGCACTACCTGTTATCTAAAAAGTTTTTTTTTGGATAGATGTTGCGCAGCCCCTCACCACCTTTGAGAAGTGGTTTTCTGCCATTCCACCGCGTAGTCGCATGTCTTCAAGCGAGCTGAAAGAGATGAAGTGCGTAGTCAACGGCAGCCCTGCCTCACTCCACCTCTCTTCTTGCATATTGCAGTACTGTATTTGCATGAGCATAAGCTTGTTGAGTTTACTCTCACTCTTCCTTTACCTGTACTGCAGGAGGACAACGAAGGAAGACCTCTGATGAGCGAAGGACCAATAGTGGATGTATATCGAGCACACTTAGCCTCTTTTTTTTCTCTTCGTCTATCTCCCTCTCTCTCTCCTCCATCTCACTCTTTACATTCTCCTTTTTTCTCAAAGAAAAACATACGCCTATAAAGAAAAAATGGACCTTGATAACTTGAAGGAGGATGTGCTGATGGGTGACACAAACGAGGCCACGGTGCCGGCTGCGGTGCTCGCCTCGGCCCCGGTGCTGGACATCGGCTTTCACCCCACACTGCCCATCCTCGCTGCCGGCCTCATCACCGGTGAGGTCGAGATATTTGAGCGGAAAGGCGTCGATGAAATGGCAAAGATCCCCCTGATGAACGACTTTTCGTCGTGGATCTTCAAGGGTCAATACAAGGAGGACGAGGTGGTGATGAATTACCACCACCAGAACATGCTCATGCACCCCTCTGGCGGCGTCTCGTCGATGGAGTTCACCGACGACGGCGCATATCTTGTGACGGCGAGCGGGGACCGCACCATATCCGTCATGGACTGCGTCTCGCTGCGTCTGGTGATCCACATCCCGTCGGACGAGTTCCGCGCACGTACCGAGGGGAAGAAGAAACTCAACGCCATGAACAAGAAGAATGACCCGGCGGCGCAGACGGTGGTGACCAAGTCCGTCATGAAGAAGAAGAAGAAGGCGGCGGCGGCCGGCTTGTCTGTCCCCGTGAACCCGCACAAGTACGGCATATCCTCCATGAACGTGTGCGACGAGAACCTCATCGCGACGGGCGACGACGACGGGCTCGTCGCTGTGTGGGATATGCGGGAGCGGAAGCCGGTGCACACCTACCACGAGCACGGCGACTACGTCTCGCAGCTCTGCTACTTCACCGATGTGCAGGAGCTCGTCTCCAGCAGCGGCGACACCTGTCTCGGGGCCTACGACATGCGAGCGGGCAAGATTCGCGACTTCAGCGTGAAGCGCAAGGACGAGCTGAACTGCTTTGCCTTCATCAACAGCAGCGGCATCAGCAACGCGACTTTCATTCCAAGCATTATTTGCGGCACGCCGAATGGCGGGCTGCCGATGTGGAAGTACGGGTCGTGGACTCGCCCCTACGACGTCCTTGACCGCCACCCCGCGGAGTGCGAGGCCATCATCTCCTTCCACGGCGAGAACACCGCCTTCAACCACAACCTCATCCTCACCGGCGCCTGCGACGGCCTTGTTCGCGTGCTGCAAATGTACCCGGTGCGGCGCAACCTGTGCCAGCTGAGTGCCCGCGACTACACCTACTCCCACGCGAGCATCATGGGAAGCAACAAGAGCACCAGTGGCGGCTCGCAGCACCAGGGCAACTACGTGGTGCGCCGCAACCGCGGACAGGAGGCCATCACCCGCATGCGTGTCTCGCACGACGCCAACCTGCTCGCCGTCAGCGGCGCAGACCACATCATCGACTTCGTGGACATCGCCTTTTTGAACAACGAGGAGGAGCTCGACCAGCTGCGAGGGCGGGCGGAGCAGCGGCACCTCCGCACGATCCGCGACATGGACCGCGAGCGCGATGAGGCGGATGAGCGGGAGCGGCGGCTGATGGAGGGTCGCGGCTCTCGCAGCACGAGCGACAGCGACGAAGGCGAGGACGACGCGCCGTCTTTAGAGGACGAGGTAGACAGCGATGACTCTAGCAGCAGTGACAGCAGCAGCAGCGGCAGCAGCGAGGAAGAAGATAAGGAGACGAAGGCGGCCCGGCGTGCTGCGCTGCACGAGAAGCTGCGCAAGCTGGGTGCGGTGCAGAAGCGGCAGCGCTCTGACAGCAGCAGCGACAGTGACAGCGATGAAGGTGGTGCGAGCAAGAAGAAGGCACCAAAGAAGAAGGTCCTCCTGAAGGCAAAGAAGGCCGCAGAGAAAAGCAAAAAGGCTTCAGTGGATGCCGATGCCTCTGTCGCAGCTGGCGACGGCGCCGAAAGCAAGAAGAGAAAGAAGCTGCCAAAGGTGAAAAAGGCAGCTGACGACGCACCAGATGAGTCCTCTACAACACCAGACAAGGCGAAGAAGAAGGTGAAGAAGGCCAAGAAGAATGACGCGTCTTTGGATGGCACCGGTGCGGCCAACACCGCAGAGGAAGGCGGTGATGCGGTGGATTCGATGGAGGTGTACCGTACCGACCGGCAGAAGAAGCGGGAGCGGGCGGCGGCGGGGCGTTGGCTGAAGGAGGAGCGGCGCAAAAAGATCAACTTCACCTTCGAGAAGCGTCGTCGACGCGTTGGTGGCTTCTTTGGTGACATGCGGGGCGATTATGGCGAGTAGGGTTTTTCTTTTTTTGTGTGTGTGTCTTCTTTTCCGATAACTCTCTTGAGGTAATACGTGTAACTTGATAACGAGCCGATTCTTTTAAACAGAAAAAAAATGGAAGAAAGCTGGCGACCGAAATAAGCAGAAAGAGAAAAAAAATGGAATAAATTTCTAGTTGTAGAAGTTTACGTTATCTCCTCACGTGCTCCTTTTAAAAATGAGCAGTGCTGAACACCACTATGCGACTAAAAACACAGAAAGTAGGAAACTACGAACCTTTTTCTGGTAGTCGAAGAGCCGCCGCCAATTGTCTATTTTCACTCTCCTCTTCGTTATTCTCTGCAATCTGTGACCTCGTCAAGTGGGGAGTTTAACTCACACCAGTAAACAAAGCCAGATCGCTGCTGCAGACCGGGTTATCTATGCCAGCCGTTCCCGCACCTGCGGCGGCCAAAGGCGCCAAGGGAGCCGAGATTGCCGCTCCCAAGAAGAAAAACACACCCACCGAGTTGTGCAAGTGCGGCGCTGACATGTACCGAGCACCACCCAAAGGCAAGAAGGCCTCTGCACCGCTCGTGCACGCGGCCGGCTGTGCGTACCAGCGCACCACCTGCGACGCCTACCCGCACCTACCGCGATGTACGGTGTGCAAAACCCCGTGCCCCTCGTGCATGGGCAAGAACAGGTGGTGCCCTAATTGCTACGAAAACCAGTGTCAGTACCGTTACAAGCGCGTCGTGCTCGGGGTAGAGGTGCTGACGGGGGCAGACGTGGGGCCGGGAACTGGGGAGCAGCCGGCCGCAGCGCAGCGCCGAGGGACCTCGCGGCGGCGCACAACAGTGAAGTTCATCGAGGGCAAGCGCATCTGATGCCTCTCTTCTCTAATTGGTGTCTTTCAAGGTTTTGCCTTTGTTTATTTGATCAGGTACATCGCCTGACTTCTAGTCATGGGTTTTTGATGTGGGCCGGGAATGTATGTTGTAGCTCACAGCGGCTGCTGCGTTTGGCGCGTCGCTGTTCTGTACTTTTCTTTTTGTTTGTTTTCCGCTCTTTCTCTTCGTTTTTCTTTTTTTCTCAGCATCTCTCTCGTTTTCCAGCTGTAAGTCTGTGCGGAGATGCCAGCGTGTTGCTGACGGGAAAGCGCACCGCGCACTGCTCTCTCTCTCTCTCTTTCTCTGCGATGTAAACAAGCCCTCGAGATCAATTCTACTGCGTGGTCGACCTATTGGTGTTTTTTGTGTTGCTATTTTTTTGCGGCTTTTCTTTCTCTTCGTCATTATAGTTGATGTTGTAAGCGTGTCATCCACACCAAAGACAAAGTCGAAAAGCTGCTTACCCTGCACGTTGTTAAATTAAAAGAACATGTCTGACCCCGCGAAGCACGCCGTGCCAGCAAGAGAACAATACAAACGTCAGGCAGCAGGTCAATTTTTTTTCTTACGTGTGAAGGAGAGCATTTTGCATTTTGTCGAAGAGCTCGACCTGCTTGAGTGGTGAATGCAGAATTGCCCATCTTTGTAAGAGATGACCTTCTTGTGGTCGCAAAGGGCACCTCTCCTTGCCTGACGTGAATACGAGCGCTTCTTCTGTTCTGTGTGCTCCACTCCATCCTCTCTCCCGTCCTCTCCGCTTTCTTCCTTTTTTTCTCGCCCACACACTCTCTCTCCACTCGCTGATCATTTTTTTTTTAGCGAGATCGCAAAGATAATATAGAACAGGTCAGTTTTCACACCCAAACTTTACGCGGGTCTCGCCACACAAACATCAGGGTTGTACGCACATACAAATTAATTGTGCAAAGCGGTGTCGAGGTGCTTTTAACAAACGAATTAGAAAAACTGTTTTACCACCTCCGCCGTTCGTTGTCTTCTCGTGCTTTCAGCAGGGACGTTAAAAAAAACCCAGTTATTCGAAAAGGTCTTTTCTTCTCTCTCTATTTCTTTCTATCCGCCTTCTTTTCCGTATATCAGCTTTAGCGACGAGTATTTACTGCTCTCTATCATTTCCGCCTTCAGTATTTTGGATTTTTCCTTCCACTTTTTCGTTTTATCGGCTTTGAGAGTCACGGCACGGTTCGTGTAAGCGTTCTGCACCCTCGCATATCTTTTCTCTCTTTGAAGCGTGGAGTCTTCTCAGTTCCTCTGGAAGCGCTAACCGAAGCATTACCTACCCTCTTCTAGGTGGACGATCCTCCTCCTGTGGTTTTTGTTTTCCATCCTCTTCCCTTCATCACAGTGCTCGTCTTTTTTCTTGACTCGCTCCACTTCTGGATCCTCACCGAACTTTTTCTCTTTCTTTCACACTTTCCCGATCGATGAGCGGAGAGTCCTCTCAGCCTTCCGATGAGGAGAAGCTCTACTTCCTCTTCGGCTCCGAGACGGGCAACGCCGAGAGCATCGCCAAGCGCCTGCACCACGATGCCGTCAACACCCACGGCCTGCCCCACGCCCTCTGCATGAGCCTCAACCAGATCGTCACGAAGAAGGTCCTCGACGAGCACCTGAGCGCCGACGTGGCGACCTCTCTCTGTCTTGTCATCGTCTGCAGTACCACTGGCGAGGGCGAGCCGCCGCAAAACGCAGCCCGCTTTCGCCGCTGGCTGCGCAACACCGCCGGCACGCTGCACAAGGTGCGCTACTGCGTTCTGGCTCTGGGTGACACCAACTACAACAGCTTCTGTGCCCCGGGCATCTTCATGGACAACAAGCTGAATGAGATGGGGGCGGTGCGCTGCTACCCACGAGGGGAGGCCGATGACGGCGTTGGGCTCGACCTCGTGGTGGACCCGTGGACGGAGAGTGTGTGGCCGGCGCTGAAGAAGACAACAGCCGACAGCAGCGAGGCGGTGGGCCGTGAGAAGTACAACGCTGGCGAGACGCGTGTGGACATGTCGGTAGCCCAGGAGGCGGCTATCGTCTACTCCAACGCATCGCAGCTCTGCTCGGTGGTGGCGCTCTTTCTTTTTGAGCGCATCGTGGAGCTCGGCGGCAAGGCGGACCTCTACCCAATCCATTACTTCAGCCCCAAGACGAGCCTTTCCCGTCCCGCCAAGGTGGTGCTCTTTGTGGTGGCGACGGACAGCGATGAGGGGACGCTGTGTGAGCACTGCGCCTGTCAGCCACAGCAACTGCCCCCACTCGGGCCTTTCAGCACGTGGGTGTGCAGCAGCAGCAGCAACGATTGCAGTGTGCCGCCACCAGCCGATGCCGCGGAGCTGCAAGAGTGGCTCGCCGACCCGTCTCTCCGCTACTTCAACTCCCTTGTCATCGCCCCACGCACGGCCAGCGCCGCACAGGCAGCCAAGGTGGACACCGGCCTCAAGGCGGTGGCAGCGAGTGGTAAACTTGACTATCTCTGTCGCCGTCAGTCCACGGGCGAAATCCCCTCCGTCGCCACCACAGACAACGACGTCTTCTACTGGGTGGAGGGCGTGTTGGACAGTCTGCCCGGCGTGACGGCGTCCACCGAAGTGATTCACCAGACAATGGAGTACTTCTTCAATGACCGAGTCGGGGCGGAGTGTTACAGCGCGTGGGGCAGCAGCAGCAGCAGCGGCAACAACAACGCAGCGGACGATGGCACTTTGCATGAACAGAATGGAGCAATAACATCAGCAGCAGGAGGGGCGGTAGTATCAGCGGCCACAACACACAAGACGAACACAACAGCCAGCAGTCGTCCGCGCCGCCGCTACGGCCTGCATGAGCGCGAAGACGTCTACAGCAGCACCGCAGACGGCGGCGTTGGGCACACACATACACCACTGCCGCCACCGCAGCAGCAGGCGCGCGGGCCAGACGGCACGGTGCGCAAGACCCACCAGGTGCTGGATGACCTGCTCACCCCCGTCGTCTTCCTCTACTCGGACAAGTCCACGTACGTAAAGCAGTGTGCCCTCGACATCTTCGGTGCGGCTAGCCAGCACCACCTCCGCAGCTCCGTGTGCGAGTTGAGCAACTTCCGCCAGACCGGTTTCCCCCGTCGCGCCACCTTCGTCTTCATCGTTTCTGGCGTCCTCACCAAGTCGATGGCGCGTGTGCTGAAGGTGCTGCGGACGCTGCAGGCGCAAGGGAAGCAAGTGGACGGCGTCAACTTCGCCATTCTCGGTATTGATAAGGCGTCAGAGAGCGACAAGTTCAACGCCTGCGCGCTGGAGCTGGAGACGCTGCTGCTGGAGATGAAGGCGACGAAGATTCACTGCACCGGTCTCGCCGACATGGACTGCGGCAGCCTTCTCCCGATTATCCAGTCATGGGAGTCGAACCTGTGGAGCGCCATTGTTCACCCGATGAGGAGCGCGGCGTACTTGGACGTGGCCTCGCCAAACATCCACGTCCAGCAGAGTTTCTCCCCCTTGGCTGGCGCACACCTCGCGGTGAGTGGTACTTTCCCACCCGCAGCAGCAGCTTTGACGAGTCCTCGCCTTAACGAGCACTCCACCGACCGGAGGACCTCGCTGACCTCGCCTTCAACTGCCGTGGAGGGACCGGATAGTGGCTTTGTCCGCGTCGGCAACGCCGGCTCTGGCACCTTTCCGTATCAGCCACCCGGCAGCACGGTGGCGGACCTTGTTCCCGCTGCACCATCCAGCGCGTCTCCTGTGGCGGCCTCTCTCGGCTCCGTGCCGGGCGGTGGCAGCATCGCAGCGGGTCACATCGCCTCCGTCTCCTCGCCCACCGCCGAAGGGGCATCGATGTCCGCACAGGCGCAGCAGCAGCAGCAGTAGCAGCAGCGGCGGCGGCATCCTCTGTTGGTGGTGTGGCCGGCTTTGGCAGCTCCGTCTTTCCGTGGGACACGGTCCCCCTGCACAAAGAAAAGGCCCCGCACACCCCTGTTGCCTTCCTTTACGCCTCTGCTGGTATGTCCAAGACGATGGCTGTCAACGCGGCGCAGGCAGCGCAGGACAAAGGCTTCCCTGCTGTCCTCCACTCCTTCGCCAACTACCACCTAATTGACCTCCACGCCTGCCCGAACCTTATTCTCTTCTGCGAGGCGGGTCCGGACGGGCAGTCGAACGGCGGCCGTCGCTTTAAGAAGTTCCTCACGAACCCGCTGCACCGCCCCGATGACCTCTCGCACGTGCGGTTTGCCGTTTTAGGGCTCTGCTCGACGCCAGCCAACGTCGTGCACCCCGCCTTCCTCTGGGCGAAGCTGCTCTCGCGGCTGCAGGCAAACCGCGTCTTCCCGGTGGTGATCATGCCCTCCCTCTCGCAGCTGCACTCGTTGGGCATTCCGTGGGCGGAGTGCGTTCTTGCCTCCATGGCCCTGCTGCCCCCAACGGCGCAGCTCACCGACTCTACACCACGTACAGCTACATTGGCGGCAACATCAAGTTAGTGTCGACGGCAGCACAGAGGATGCCACACGCGCTGCCCACGCAGGCGACGAGCACACGGAGGGGTTTGCCATCACGACCGACGCCGGCGGTGTGCCGGCCGCCATTGACCCGCAGCGCTGCATCCTCTTCCTCTTTGGCAGCTCCACCGGCATCACCGAGTCTATCGCACGCGACCTCCACCGCGAGGCCCTGGAGAAGGGCTTCCCTGCCCGCGTCGCGGCCCTCAAGTACTTCCAGAAGATGAACTTCCTGTCGACAGCGAACGTCGTGCTTGTGTGCAGCACCATTCCCACCGCACCTGGTGGCTTTCCACGCAACGCCCGCAGCTTTGCCCGCTACCTCCTCGCCCCAGACCAGCCCACCACGCTGCTCAGTGGATCGTCCTTCGCCGTGTTGGGCGTGGGCAACGGCTCGGCGACGGCGCAGGGGCCCGAGGCGTACTGCCGCACCGCCGTCCGCTTCGACCGGCGCATGGCTGAGCTTGGCGGGCATCGACTGTGCGAGGTGGGCACGGTGGACGCCTCACAGTCGATCGCGCAGCCGGTGGAGGCGTGGCGGCAAGAGTATGTTTGCTGCGCTGGAGCGTCGCGCGGTCGAGCATGCAGCCGCACTGAAGGCGCTGGAAAAGGATGAAGGGGAGCAGGCGCGCCAGCGAGAGTTGCCACTGCCTCTCTCTCACACCGAACCTGGCCACCACGGCGGCGACGCTACGACGGCAACAAAGACGACGACGGCCACTGCCGCTGCATGGGAGAGATTGGGTGCGGGCCAGCTGGAGAAGGCGTCCAACAGCTCCGCTGCGGCGGTGGCGGAGCACTCTCCTCTGCGGCCCCTGCACGTCATGATCGCCTACTGCTGTGCCCCGCAAAGCGTGGTGGAGGAGCTGACGGAGCACCTGGCCCGCGTCATGGACGAGACGACGCCGATCGTGCCGACTGTTTGCACCCTGAACGACTTGCTGAAGCGCAACTGGCGCAGCGACTTCGATATGGTCGTCTTCGTGGTGGGGCAGAACTCTGAGGCGGAGTTCCCGATGAACGGGTCAGCATTTGCCCGCGTGCTGCGTCAACGCACCACCCCGCTGGACATGTTTGCCTCCGTGTCCTACACGGTGCTGGCGGTGTCAGACAGCAACTCGACGCAGTTCTACATGGGTCGTCAGATGGACCGGCGTCTGGAGGAGCTTGGCGGCACTCGTGTGTACGCCCGCGGCGAGGTGGTCGACTCCTTCCGACTGGAGCGGACGGTGGAGAAGTGGAGCAGCGGCTTGATGAACCTGCTGGTGTCGATGTGCGAGACCGCCAACCACCGCAGCAGCAGTGACGCGGAGATGGAGGGGGAGAGCAACGGAGACGCACACACGGCGGGCGGCAGCACCGCGCCGTCCGAGGTGAACGCGGGCCGGCTGCTCCATCGTCTCCGCCGCACCCACGACGCAGCCCTCGTGCACGGCGATGAACGATCCGGTGCACAGCCCACCACAGCAGCGTTGCGACAGCAGCAGGCTGGGTCGACGGACTGGCGCACTTTTCGTACGCATGCGGAGTGCGACGACGGCGGTGAGGACCCGCAGAGTCGTCTCTCTCGCGACGCCGACGGTGGCCGCAGTCCCGGCGGTGGCTCCTCTGCGCAAGACTGGCAGACGGAGTCGTCGCTGGTCAACCGCATCGCCTACAGCGCCGACAACGCGGGCGACCGTGTGGACGGGCTCGTGAAGTCGTGGATGCTGCTCACCTCGCCGCTGGCGGACCGGCCGGTGCTCCAGCTGAACCTTTCGGTGAGTGCCGCGACGCAGTGGACGCCTGGGCAGACAGTGGCGATTTTGCCGTCAAACAACGCGGCGGAGGTGGAGGCGCTGCTGCACGTCTTTGGCGTTGCCCATCACGAACACTTCCATCCCCTTTCCATCGCCGGTGCGGACGCCTCGAGCTTCCCAACATCACCGCTGTACAGTGCGGTGGACTTCCCAGTGAGCTGCGGCATGATCCTGCTGCGCTACGTCGATCTCCGTGTCACACGCAGTCACAAGGTCCTCTTCCAGCTGCTTGAGGCCAACGCGCCGACAGCGGAGGAGCGCGCCGCGGTGCAGAAGTGCTACCAAGACTTGTCAGTGGACCGCACGCCACGCACACTGTTGGAGGTGCTCGAGACCTTCCCCGCGCTGCGTGCCGCCCTTCCGCCATTGCGTCGAAAACCTTACGCTGCTGCAGCCCCGGCAGTACTCGATTTGCAGCTCCCACCAGGCCGACGCGACGACGCTATCGATCTGCTTCAAGTTTGTCGAGAAGGGCCTGTGCACCGGCTGGATGTGCGAGCAGTGCCTCTGGGCCGCAAAGCTGCCCACCACCGCCATAGCACGCGTCTTCGAGAAGTCTGCCAAGGGTCCCTCAGCGCTGCTTCCAGGCGACGCAGCCGGCGGAGAGCTGGTGGCGGTGAACACGCTCGTGCTGGCAAAGCGGCGGGTGTTGATTCCCTTTGTCATCCGCCACGCCTCGGAGTTCCGCATGCCGCGCGATCCGCTCATTCCGATGGTGCTCATCGGCCCTGGCACCGGCATCGCCCCCTTCCGTGCCTTTCTGCAGGAGCGCGAGGCGTGGATGACGCAGCGCCAGCAGCAGTGCGGCTCCACCTGCCCCAAGAGTCAGCTGTGCGGCTGCCCTTACACTGAGGCTACGCACACCGGCCACGCCATCTGCGGCAGCATCGACCTCTTCCACGGCTGCCAGCGCAGCGACACCGACTTTCTCTACGGCGCAGAGCTGCAAAACTGGGAAGACGATGGCGTGCTGCACTCCATGACGGTCGCCTTTCTCGCGGGAGCCGAATGAGGGCGGCTTCTGGTACGGTGGCTGCTACGTCCAGGACAAGTTGCAGGAGTGTGCGGTGGCGCTCATGGACTTGGTGACGCAGCGCAACGCACACATCTTTGTCTGCGGCGACGCGGATGGAATGGCGAAGGAGGTGCACGCGACGCTGCTCGAGCTCATCCAGCAGCATCTCTCCTTGTCGAGTGCCGCGGCGGTGGAGTACCTTGATCAGATGAGTCGCGATGGCCGGTATTTGCGCGACGTGTGGTCCAGCAGCTTCTAGTAGCTGTGTTGGCAACGCGCATTCACGTCGGGTCCCGTTGCTGGTACTACAGCAAGCCGTGCAATAAAAAGAGGTGTGAAGAGGAAAGAGAGTGTGTTCTGTGGTGTGGTGAAGGAGGGTAACATCCTTCCCACCAACAGCATCTCTTCAGGCTCCGGTTTAACGAATCATGTTTCTTTCTGTTTATTCTATTTTCAGTCCGCTTTTTGCGTAGCTTTGCTTTTTTTTTTCTCTCCCTTCTAACAGAGTCAAGAAAACGAAATGGTGCAGCGGAAAGAAAAGTGTCTTTTCTCTCTTCGTCGTTGCATACTGAGTGGCAGTGCGCTTAGCCGCGGCCCATTCTTGTTTGCCGCCGTTACAGCGCTACCTTTGATTTCTGTTCCTATCCACTATCCCTCGTTTGTCTTTCCCTTGTTTTTTCTTTCGGTTCTTTCACTGATTTAAAGATGCTTCGCCATTCCGCACAACACCAGCCCATAGACTCTTTCCCCGGCTCTTCGCTACGCCCATGTCCGTAGCAGTGTTAAACAGCACCGTCCTCTCTCCTCTTTGGCGTGCAGGCGAGGCAGATGGCGTACCAGCGTCTGTACCAGTGTCAGAAGACGGTGTCTTTCTCTCCTTTCAGTTGCATGGTAGTGGGCGAGGCCTTCAAAGCACCAGCAACGCTGCCAGCAACAACGTTATTACCACAACAGCAGCCACCACGGATCACGAGGCAGTCACCTTCGTCGCCTTCCACCCGGTAGACGAGACGTGCTTCGTCTTCGGCACCGAGTCTGGCAGAGCCTACGGCGTCTCTCTGCAGGACAACAAATTGTTTTTGCTTGCGAATCTCGGCAGCGGCGGCGGTGGTGCGCTGCGGTGCGGCATCTTTTGCCCTGGGTACTTGACAAGTCCCATCGTTGTCGTCGTGAAGGCACCGCACCGCCTGGTGTTTGTCGACTGGCAGCGGGGAACGGTGGTGCAGGAGGTGGCCCACACGGCGCACACGCAGCCTATTCTCCGCCTTCTCACCGGTCCGTCCACCGACTCGCTGATCTGCGCCGTCAGCGCTGATGCGTTTTCGTGCTGGGAGCCGGTGACGAACGCCACTGCGGCGGCGGCTCCAGCAGAGCCTCAAGCGTCGGGGAACAACCCTTTCGGTGCTGGAGGACGGAGCAGCAGACAGCGCGGCGGAGCTGCGGAAGCGACGGCCACAGCTCTTCCGTCAACAGGCGCTGTCAATGCGAAGGGCGGCGACGAGAAGTTGCCCACTGCTCCTCGCTACATCTGCACCAGCAATGCCGAGCCCACGCAGCGCACCCGCGGATCTGTGCTGGGCCACGCTTCTGTTCCGATGCACGGCAGCAAAGGCCCTCACCGCTTCCTCAGTCTCCACGTGATTGAACCAACGCTGCTGCTCTCGGTGGAGTCGAACAACATCCTCTCGCTATGGTCCCGGACGCAGGGGAGCGGCGTTCCTGCTGCCTCACTGGACTCTGGCGTTCTGGAAAATGCGACTTCAAGTGCTGCTGCACGCACTGCCTCCCGAGTGCAATTACTTGACAGCGTCACGGCACCCCCGACGCTGCGGGTGCGGTGCTCTGCGCAGTGCGGTGAGCTGATTGCGCTTGGTGCCGATGCCGTGGCCACCTCGAAACGCGGCCCGGTAGTGGAGCCGGTCGTTGCTTTCGTGCACACACGCACGTTGGCCGGCACGGGTGTGGTACGGCTTCCCACTTCAGGAGCAAGCAGTAGTGGCGCCATGCACGTCGTGGCAACGAACTCTGCACGGACGACGCCGACAGTGGTCAATGTCAGTGCGCTGCACTCCGACCTCGCGGCGTGTCTTCTTAGCACCGGCACCGTACACGTCGTGTTGGCCAGCACCTACCACCTCGTCTTTACCATTCAGCCACCTGCCACAGCGACACCACCGTCAGCAGCAGACGCTGCGCGGTGGTCCTTTGCGCCATCTGGGCCGACATTCGGGGCTATGTTTCGCGACCGGACACTGGCGCTGCTGCACCTGCCCACAGCACGCAAAGAGGCTGTGTCGGCGAGTACAAGAAGCACTGCCACAAGAGGTGACGTAGCGTCTGCTTCGCTGCTGCGGAGTGGAGACACGCGTGGTGATGTCCGCCGAGGCAGCCCGGTAAAAGCCGGTGGCATCGCGCGGCCGTCTGTGCAGCGCTCATCCGCCCCTCTTCCTCCTGTGGCCCTTGCTCTGCCTTTCCTGCGTCACCCACGCTCCTCCAAGCCGTCGATTGCCGGGACCTCAGCTTTCCTTGAGGATGGCGTGGCTGCTTCGTCTTTTTTCCCCACCAGCGAAAACCTGAGGCGGAGCTGCCGGCTGCCGCCCAGGAGGTTCTCGCCGTCTGCCGCGCACCAATTCCGGTGCCGAAAAGAGAGGCTTCCCCTCGCAGTGGGTGGACGTGAACCTCGTGGACATGCGCTTCTCCGACACCGACGGCATTCACGCCGGAGAGGACACGGTTGGGAAAGCAGAAGACACGAGCAGCGCACCATCCACCTCTGTCATGCGAGCGCTGTCGGAGCAGGCGCTGTGGTCCGAGGCGAAATTCTGCGACACGCTCTCAGCGGTCTCTTGCCAGTACAACCTCGAGCAGCTGCGGGCCCACCTTGTCAAGTTCGGCGTGTTTCCGCACAACTTTCGCCGCTTCACGTGGCGCTTCCTTGCTGGACTGCCCTCGAGGGCAAGAACAGCGTCGCAGTTTGCGGCGGTGGCGCGTCGTCCACGGCACGTCGCGGTGGAGCAGCTCATGCGTCCCTTTCCCTTGCCGCACAACGCGACGCGACAGGCGGTGGAGGAGGCGCTGTCCTGCCTCTGCTGGGCCGCACCGGTGCTGACGCTGGCCTTCTACCTGCCAGTCTTGGTTTACCCGCTGGTGATACTCTACCGCGAGGACGTGCAGACCGTCGTGGAACTCGCCCTTGTCTTCTTTGCGAACTGGGGACGCGAGTTCTTCGTGTGCCACCCCCGCGGGCCGCTGTCCGTGTTGACTGCAATGGAGCGCGAGCTCGGCAGGCTCGACGCGGCGCTGAGCCAGCACCTCATCGCTGTCGGCGCCACGATAGACGTGTGGGGGTGGGAGCTGATGACCACCTTTTACACCGATGTGCTGACCGGGGCGGAGTGGCTGCAGGTGATGGACCACGCCTTTGCCACGGCGCCGCTGTGGCTCTACGCCTTCCACCTGTCGCTGCTGCGTACACGGCTGCGTGCGCCGTTGATGGCAGCCGTGAGCGCGGACGAGGTGCGAGGTGTGCTGAGTCACGCCGGGAGTCCCGCCGGCACGCCTACTGCGGCAGCAACGACCACTTCCCTAAAGGTGGTCATCGAAGACGCCTATCGGCTCCACGGCGAGGTGGTGAAACGCGTGGAGAGTGGCGGTGGCGAGACGGCAGAGCTCGCCGGCTACACACACTTTCGTACCCTTTCGCCGCGCTTCGAGTACCCGTCAGAGAACCTTCCCCACGACCCGGTGATCTTCGCTGAGAAGATGCGCGAGCTGGCTCTTGTGCAGCGCCGGCGTGACGAGGAAGTCGCAGCGACGAAGCGCTACACCGCACTCCGCACGGAGGCCGCGGCGGCAGCAGCCAAAGAGGCGACCTTTCTCCAGCAGCAGCGCGCGCGTGCGGCTGCCACCTTCGACGCCTCTGCCGCGGCGTGGCAGGTGCAGGTGGCTCTGGAGAAAGGCCGACAAGAGCAAGAGGCGCAGGAGCAGCAGCTGCGGTGGGAGGCGGTGCAGCGCCGCACCCGCAACGCCGCGGCACTGGCGTCCCTCCACACGGAGATGAAGACGGTGGAGTCGCAGCTGCGGCATGACATGGTGGACCGCCACATGGAGCAGCTGAAGTGGGGCTTGGCGGCGCACCTGACGGAGGAGGAGCTGGCGCGGCTGCAGCAGAGCACCGAGGTGGAGGTGGAGCGTGCCGTGCGGTGCATTGACCACGATGTGGCGGTGCAGGCGGACACGCTGGCGCGCTTCCACGATGAACCGGTGCTGCAAATTGAGCATCCTGGAGGAGATGCTGCGGAGAGCGCGGTGGAGGAAAGAGAAATAGAGGACACCGTAGGTGACGAGCCCGTGGAGGAGGAGATGGTGACGGCGCCTGACGATCGTCAAGATGGTGCAGCGGACTCCAGAACAAACCGCGGCCACGACAGTGAGGGCGGTGGCGACGCACAGGTCGAAGTGCTGGCGCCTGCTGGAGCCGCGGCTATGAGGAGCTCAAAGGATGACGAGTCGGAAGCACGCGTCTCGTGTCACCCTGCAGCTGCTCCAACAAGCCCACACCAAACGAATTCTACCGCGACTGCAACCTCCTTTAAATCAGCCTGTCGTGATCTGCCGGTAGAGGCTTCTCTGAACGGCCGCGTCTCGAAGGCTGTTGGCAGCGAAGGAGACGCTGCTGCTGGTGTTGCTGCTGTACACGCTGCTTCTTCTCAAGAAGCCAACGATGGCGCTCATGGTGGTGAGGCAGACACCACCACACTCTCTGCCAACACCCAGCGCTACGCCTCTCCGGGCAGAGAGGGCAGCGCGTCACCGCAACAACAGCCTCGGGTCCACGCTGCGGTGCGGCACCACCGGCCACCTCCGCGTCGTCACGGTTCGCTCGGATCTGCAACAGCGACCACGACGACCGGCACCAGCAGCAGTACGAGTAGCGCGAAGACGGCGCCAAGTGCCACACTGCAGAGCTTCGTTGAGCTGCGCAATCGCGTATTGCAGCGCCTGCAGCCAACGAACGAGCACATCGGCGGCAACGCCATGCAGCGGCCACACAAAGCTCCCGGCTCCTCTCGCTTTCCTAGTAGCAGTGATACCGCCGAGAGGGACGCGCACACGTCGACATCGTACACCACTTCATACACCACGACGTCATCTGCTACGGGGGCTGAACGGTCCCATTGTCACGAGAGGACGCCGCACAGCACGGCCACCGCTACCACCACTACGTCGTCTGCCTTGTGGAGTAGAAGCTACAGCACGTCGTACTCGTGCCCTTCTTCCTCCTACTACGACTACTACGGTACCGGACGGACAACGACGAGCAGCGCGACGTCCAGCTCGCATCCTCACACCACCACCCCTTGAATTTTTAAACCAAACTGGGTAAGAGGTGGACGGCGAACAATAATAACATAGAAAGAGGGGAAAGCGGTCACCTTCTGGCGATGTGTCTCTCTCTTACGCTAAAATAGATCATGCAGGCCCTTTTTTTTGCTATTGTGTTTCCTGTTTTTTGGCTGCTCTAGATTAAATTGACATGGATGTGCAAACCCCTACAATTCTCTACCACGTCTTGCGCTCATGAAGGCGACGACGTGCATTCGTCTTGCAGAACTGCGCCGGGGCAAGAAAAGAAAAAACCGCAAAATAAAAACCAAGATTGGCTTCTCCAACAGTCTTTTCGTTGTAAGACAAACAAACAAAAAGAAGTTGTCGGTACATACCCGTTTCACGCTTGGCTCTTCGAGGCGGAGTCGCTGTAGGTATTTCTCTTCACTTTCTTCGTATAAATGAAGATGTACGTCATGCATCTAAGGCAACATCAATACCCCCTCTTTTCTCTTCTACCTTTCATTTTATTCTTTCTTTCTCCTGACCTCTCACGCAGCGCATCGAACCATGGAGTCGTCTCCTGATCCTCCTTCCCTTCCCAATAGATCCCTATGTGCTGGAGTTCGCCGTGAACTTCAAGTGGCTCCTCCACTACGCCACGCACCTACTCGATCCCACCGTCGAAACGCATTACCCAGCCTTGGTGGCTGATGTCGCCAACATGGAAAGGGTGTTGGCCCGCACCTCCTTCGCCGGCAGCTGCACCCTTAACGACCTCCCTTTTGGCGTGCTGCGGCTGTCACGCGAGATGGCGCTGTACCTGCTCGTGTGCGACCACCTGCTGGGCGGGTGCCCCCCCACAATGCACCCTTTTCTTCGTCGTGCCTACGGCAACCCACGCCGTGATGAACGCGTGCAGTCCCGCACTGCGAAACAAAAGGAGAAGAGCAGCCATAACGGTGCTGACAGCGCCACCTCTTCTGGAAAGAACGCGTCGGATCAACGGCCACGTCAGCCTCCAAGGGCAGCAGCAGCAGTCGCCAACGCTGATCTAAATGTAAGCTTTCCCAGCGGCGGCAGCAGCAGCAGCACCGATAGTAGTGATGACGCACGCAGCTTGGACGGCAGACCAGTGGGGATGGTGAACGATAAGAGCTACCACAGCCGCAGCAACAACAGCAGAGGTGCAGCGTCGAGCGTTGTGGATGTGGACGGCGGTGGTGCGAGAGAGGCACAAGCGGCGCTGATACTTCTGCGGTGGCTCTGTGTGGAAGGGGTATTGGCAGAGGACGAGATAGCAGCCACCTTAGATGTAGACAGCACCGCAACCAGCGCGGTGATTGAAGAGACGCACGCGTCACTAACGCACGTTGAACTCTGTTCTTTTCGACGGCATCAGCGACTCGCCCGTCATCTGGCGGAGCTGGTCCCGTTTTACCTCGGTGCCCACGTCCTCATCTCGCGCTCGCTGCTCTTGCAGTACAGCTCCACCCTCCTCTCCGCTGATGCGGTGATGCAGCACGTGCAGCGCCTGCAGATGCCTCTCTCATCCTCGTCGCGGTACCAGCCCTACTTTGCCTCGCACCCGCCGAGCAGCGTGGAGGGTGCGCTGCTGGAGTGGTTCCAGGTGGTGGTAGACTCCGCAAAGGAGCAGCTGCGTGGGCCACAGCCGTCCGCACTCTCAACGACTTCTCGACTAGAAAACTGCAGTGCGCTGCGCAATTTCGTACAGAGCGGGCCGTTTTGCCCCGATGCCCTCGACCCGGCTGAGCGCGACTTCTTCCGCCTTGTCCAGAGCGGTGAGTGCGTCTGCGTGGCGCTGTGGTTTTACTGCCCCGATGTCCTGCCCTTGGCAGAGCTGTCGCGTGCGCTGCGAGAGGCGGAGCACTTCATGACCCTCAACCCACCAGAGAGGACGCTCTACTCATCAGAGGAGGTCGCGGAACGCTTCCAGATGCACCAGTCCGTCTGCTACTGGACCGCAGTGTTTGCCGCGGCACGTGCCTTGGGCGTGACGCCGCTGCTGCTGACGCCGACGGAGGTGGTGCGCTTTGGGCGTACGGCGCTGCCGCTGCACCTCTTTGTCTTTGTGCAGCAGCTCTTTGCTGTTCTGGCGACGAAGGCGGAGGAGGATGTGCGGGTGAGCGCCGACACCGCCTGGTGGGAGCAGCTGGGCAACTCGGACGGCTACACGGAGCTGGCCGCGATGGCTGCAGAGGCAAGACGTGGAGGAAGCGGGGAAAACGGCACTCTGCCGTCAGACTCGATGCCTGCTGCTGTGCCCGGTGCGCAACACGTGTTGAGGCAGTCGATGCGGGACAGCTTCCCTCTCGGTGCCTTTCAAGAGCCGATCGCAACGACAGAAGCGAGAAAGGGAGCACAGGAGGAGGAGGAAGTAGTATTGACGGAAGGACCCACCACAACAACAAAAAAGGGGGGGGGCCGGCAGGAGAGGAAGGGGGGATACAACAAAAAAAAAAAAAAATAAGGGGTGCCCCCCCCCCCCCCCTTTTTCCTTTTTAAAAAAGAAAAAAGGAAGACCACCGCCCCCCCCCCGCGCCCAACTTTCCCCCTCCTCCTCCCCCCCCCCCTCCTCCTCCTCCTCCCTCCCCAAAAGGGGGGGGGACGCACAGCACGACCGAGAGTATTGCAGGTGTATCAGCAGTTGTATTGGAAGGCTCAGTTCACTCCTCACAGCGGGCACGACATTCACCTCTGTCACTACGCTGGACAGGAGTGCGGCGAATAGAGCTGAGAGGAGCGCCGCTTTGCCAGTAGAGCTTGGGAGAAGGGTAGAAATTGCTGATCGCCTGGTGGACACGTACGCGCGGACGCCAGACGATGTGCCTCTCTCTGTGAAGCCTGAGGAGATCGCTGAGGAGCTGCTTTTGACACGTCCCCCTCTTGCTGTGGCGCAGCAGGAGAGCTGCTCGTCAAGGAGGAACAGCGACAGCCCACCTGCGTCATCTGCTGCATGTCGAGCCGAGCAAGCCCTCGGTGCGGACTCGGACAAGCCGAAGGTGCCTCTTCTGCTGCCGCCTCAAGAAGAGAGGGAGGGTCCGCTCCTTGACAATCGTCCTGCGCTTGCAGCGGAGCATGAGAAGGATGAGCAGCCGTCATCGCCGCAACTGCGACACCCTAAAGCAACGACCACCGCAAAGCCGCGTGCTCTCTTTACAAAGCTGGGCTCTCCTACTGCCGTCGCCGCCGCCGCACTCGAGGCTATCGCAGAGTCCAGCGCCTCGTCCTTTAGCTACAGCGACGACTTCGTGGTGCAGTCCATCCCAGAGCACACGGCAGCGTCACCGAGGGAGGAGGAAGGGATGGTGGCAGTGAAGAGGAGTGCGTCCTTTAGCACACCAGCTTTGCCGCTGCCGCAACAACAGCCAGCAATAAGAGAGAAAGAGACGCCACCACCACCCGCTACCAGCGATGACGCCACGGAAAAGCCACCAGCACCTCTCTCTGGCTCCTCCGTGGCTATTCGAAAGTTTAACGCTTCCAACGCTGAAGACGGGAATACAACAAGCAGCGAGGATGCGGTGGTCAACGGCCGAGACGCGGTACGCGATGACGAGGGAAAGAAGGAGAGCAGTCTGCCCACGCCTTCCAGTCTCTCCACCAAGCCCTCGTCGCCTTCCCTTTCCTCTGCGCCGTCCACGCCAAGACAGCAGGAGAAGCGATTCACCTCATCGTCCTTCTCTCCGCTTGCTCCATCGTCAGCAGGCCCAAGGGAGCTTGACAAGGAAGTCCAAACGCAGTCGCCGACATCGCTGGGGCAGCAGCAACAGAACAGTGTCCTCTCAGTCTCAGCCCCTGCTGCACCACGGGCAGCAACCGCACACACCCTTGGTTCGCGCTCATCCGGCATTATGCATGTTGACCACGCTCTACTTGCCACCAAAGACACCGCGGCAGCACCGCTTTTGCCGCCGACGCCGAGCCTCACCGACATCGCTGTCGAGGATGACGGCACCTCCACCGCGTCTGACGGCAACGCCACCCACGGCGTGCGCGAGTCCTTCCCCACTCCGACCGAACGTGAGGAGGCCAATCGACTGCGTGCGATGGCCGATCCGTTGGCGAGCACCGTGTCACTCTCGCAGGAGGTGACGCCAGTGCGGGGCAGCGGCATCACACCTGCTCGTGCGTGGCTGCCGGGTGTCGTCTCCCCCTCCTCCTGTGCGGCCCGCCCGAGTGCGTCCTGTGCATTCCGCTGAGCCTGCAGTAGTAACGGCAGTCGCGCAGCCCGACGTTGCCTCGTCGCACCGCACACTAAGCGAGGGCAGCAACGTGGACGGTCTCTCGCCCCTCACGCCGGCGCTGACGCAGAGCGCCTCTGAGGTCTTTGGCACCGACTACGCCTCCTTGCTTGAAGGCGCCGCGAGCTCCTATGCCAGCCCTGGGCAGCACCGCCGCTCACGCGCCTACGACGATGAGAGTTGGTTCTCGAGTGTCTCGCACCCACACCGGCAGTCGATCCAGAGTAACGCGGAGTCGATGATGAGCCTCGGCTCGATGCGCGATTCTGCACAGGTGAAGGAGCTGTTGGAGCGGCTGCGTAGCATGGCGGTTTCGGACCTCGAAGACCGCGAGAGAGACGAGCTGCGTGACGCACTGGCACGGCAGCAAGAGGTCGTCATGCAGCTGACGAACGCGCTGCAGGAGCGCCGCGGCCGCGTCGCCGTGCGTGCCTTTCCTGCCGCTGCCCGGCCGAGTGTGCGTCGTCGACAAGTTCACCTCCGCTTGCCTGAAGAAGAAGTCGACAACGATGGCGGGGTGAGAGCTGTACGCGTTCCCAGTGCTGGCCGATCTGCTCTCACCGACTTGAGCAGCCCCGCAGGCGGAAGGACGCAGCAGCGCCAGCGTCAGCGCAGTGTGTCGGCTGTGACGATGGAGTCGCACGCGTCGCCGTCGCACTCGGTGCAAAGTGAGGGCGGCGCGCAGCTGGCGGAGCCGGACGTGTCCTCGCTGCTGGCGAACATTCTTCTCCCGGAGAAGTCCGAGATCCCTGCACGAACGCGGCACGTGCAAGGTGCGGAAAGACGAGAGCTAGCGTGTGGTGTTTGTGGATGTAGCTCCACTGCTGAGTTTCCTCACGTCTTTCTGTGCACCACACGCTTTATTGCCAGCCTTTTTTTTTCTTTTAAAATTTCTCTTCCGTTGCTACTAACGTGTAGAAACAGATTAATGGAGTTGTCTTTTGAGTGGTGAAGGCGCTTGAGGCTTTTTCTTGAAAAGCCGTGTCTCTTGTGCCCTTCTAATCAAGCTGGTAGCGGTGCGCGTGTTAACAACTCGTTGTAAAGAAGTAAGAGCTTAACTTACAAAAAGCAACGGAAAGTGCGGCACAATAGTCTATCGTATAACTCAATCGTGTGCTTTGCAATTATTGACTCTCCACCTCTTTGTCCTCCTTCTCGCCTTCTCCGTTTCATCCGCCTCCTTTACACGAACGCGATCTCCATGGCAGCACAGTCTGGCCAGCACAGCGTGCTCCAGTACTTGCCGTTGTCTCTTCAGTTGTACTTAGTCTCTTTCTCTCTCTCTCTCTCTGCCACGCATGGCGGAGGAGAACCAACGGGCACAGATCGCCATCAACGGCTTCATCGCATCCATTCTCATTGTCGTCTGCTCGGTCACCTACGTGCTGTGGGCCGTCTTACCGGACGAAGTCCTCCATGCGATCCACCTCACTTACTACCCCGACCGCTACTGGGCCGTCGCCGTGCCCGCCATTCTCGTGATGTTTCTCTTCTACTACTTCACCACCTCGTGGCTGCTCGTGCTCATCACCACGAATCCGCTGACGGACGGTCGCTGCATCACCGATGTGGACAACAAACCGGACAATGAGCTGGAGGTGGGGGCGTTGGCAGACTCGAACAATAGTGTGCCGCCGTGGGTGGACATCCCGGTCTCGGTGGCGAGTCATCTGCTCTTCGAGCCGTGGAAGGAAAAGGTGCGGTGAGCGGCAGAGCTGCTACCAACTTTTTGTTTGTTGTGTAGTGCTTTTGCATTTCTGGGTTGGCCAATCTGATTGTCGCTGCTGCGATCGTGTGACCAACCGTGTGCACCATCCTCTTTTTTTTGGCGGCGAAGGTTTATCTCTTTCCTCTTGTGCTGTCTCTCAAAGGAACGCCTGTGTCGTGCTGACAAGAATGAAAAAAAGGGAAACAAAAAAAGATAGTAGAAAATTTCGGTTCGCTGATGCTTAGGCAAGAAGAGTGGCAGCACGTCGGTTGTGCTAATTGTGCTTGTAGGAGTATCAAGTCTTCGGCCAACACCACGTGTTTTTCTGATTTTGATTCCTGCATTGAACTCCTCTCTGTAGCGCTCTATCTCTCGCTATTTCTCTCTCGCTCTCTCTTTTCACATAAAATGGCCCGTTCAGCATTTAATAAAGAAGCCACTGAGCGCTTCTACGCACGGAGATACTTACCCACACACATACATACGCCCACATGCTCGCATCTCAGCTCCAGCGCTTTCAGCACCCGACACGGTTGTGCTGGCAGAGAGCCGCAGC
This sequence comes from Crithidia sp. LVH-60A, assembly GCA_030078075.1. NCBI lineage: Eukaryota > Euglenozoa > Kinetoplastea > Trypanosomatida > Trypanosomatidae > Crithidia > Crithidia sp. LVH-60A. The sequence continues at coordinate 1,426,307 of CP119668.1, forward strand.
ACGTCCATCGCGTCTACCACGCCTCCTGCGCCACGCGGCGACACACGCACATCGCATTCAGCTCCCGGAGCTCTACAAAGTGGCCGTTCTCCTCAAAGACTCAAACGACCTCCTCGGACTGCGACAGGAGACCGACTTCATCGAGAGTCTCTCGCGACGGTATCAGCAGCTGCGTGGGGAGGCCACACCGTTCCAGGTGTCCTCTCTTAGATGCCGTGCTGCCGCACACCACGCACGTCACGTCTTCCTCCTCGCCGTCCTCCTCTGGGGCCCTGGCTGATGCATCGCATGAGACACCGAAGGCTGATGGGATTGCGGGTGTGGCCAGTCCTGCTGCTTCCGTACCATCAGCGGCCGCGGTTACTGCACAGGACTACTACAAGGCAATCATGGACATTATGAGCGAGGTGGAGGCGGAGCACAGCCGCGCCACCGCGCAGGAAGCACGCCAGCAACAGGCCACGGACTCGACAACGAAGCACAACAAGAGCAACAACTCGAGGAAGAAGCAGCAGCAGCAGCAGCAGCGCAGCGCACCACCGACAACGACGACAGCAGCAGGAGAGCCGTCCTCTGCTACTGGTAAGTCTCGCAGTCCGGGCCTGGGTGAAACCTTGGGTGGCACGCGCGCGGCGACCCTCGAGGCTCACTTAACCGCCCTTGAGCCGGTGCTGCGTCAGCTCTCCCCGGCGGAGACTGTGCGGCTCATCAAGACGCTAGCGAAGCTGAACTACACCAACTATGAGCACACGATCCTTCTCACCCGACGAGGGTGTGAGGTGGCCGCGCACTTGCAGCGTCTTGACCTCTGCACCCTCTTCTACAACCTCCACCGTCTCTACACACGCGACTCCCTCGTGCCAGTTGTCAACCGCATCCTCGAGCATATGCAGGAGCTGACAGCAAAGGAGGTGCTGATGCTGTGCAACGCAATCGAAAAGCAGGAGAACAACTCCACGGCGACGCAGCGGCTTCTGACGCCGCTCATCGCACGAGCCATAGCGAAGCTGCCCGACGCGACGTCTTCGGCATACCACCGCACGGTGCTGGTGGCGATGGCACGGTATCAGCTACGGCAGCCGGCGACGGTGCAGCTTGTCTTGAAGGACTGGGTGACACGGTGGAAGACGACGTCGTCAGAGAAGGACGTGCTTGTGCTGCTCGAGGCGGCGGTGACGCTCTCAACGCCTGGCACGGAGCCAGAGGGTCTCAAGGAGCTGATCAGCCGCCTCACCTTTCTCGCACCCGACATGGACACTCGCAACATCGACACCGCGATGGATCTCCTCTCCGCCGTACCAATGCAGATGAGCTCAGACTGCATGCAGATCATCATGGCGCGGCTCGCAAACGAGTCGGGGAAGTTGTCGGTCGGTCAGCTGAAGTTTGTGGTGCAGCTCCTCTCCAGCTACCCGCCGGCGCGCGGCCACGTCGCGGTGGTGTCTCTAGCCTACGCGTGCGCGATTCGCGCCAAGTCGATGGACGCGGAGACGCTGCAGAGCATTGTACTCTCGCTGGCGACAATGCACTTTTTCACGGACGACTTCTTCGTCATTGCGCAGGTGTTGCAAACACAGAAGGGCGGTGTTCGCACCTTCCAGTACGCACAGGAGCTCTTCGAGTGCTGCACGAAAGAGATGGCGGCCCTGCCGCACGGGCTTGGGATGCTGACGAGCGTCATTCACACGCTGGCCCCCAGCTTGACTGACGAGGAGCTGGCTTACTTCCGGAAGGCGCTGGTACGGCTCGGGGTGGTGGACAAAGAAGTGCTGCAACAGATCTTTTTGGTGGCGAAGCGTGTACAGCGGGGCACGACGCGGTCGTCCTCGCCGTCTTCGTCCTCGTCGAGAAAGTCACGTCGTGGTGGCTTCTACGACCCCATGGCGGACTTGCTGTAGTGGCGCAGAGATGGGTGTGGCTTTTTGAACTACGCCTTCCTGGTGGATCTTTTTTTTTTTGGTGTTGTCCCATTTGCGTATTGTTGTGTTTTTTCTTCTTCACAGTTACGGGTGCGAACTTCTTTTACTGTTCTCCTTGGCGTTTTTTTCTGGGCTGACCGTGTGGTGCCGTGCAGCTTTCGAAGAGTGCCGCTAAAGTGGTGCGACGAGGAGGAAAGCGTGGTCGATCTCAATGACGGTGCTTGTCTCGTCGCAATGAAAGAGTTGTGCATGATCGCAGTGGCAAGAAACACAGCTTTCTTCACTGCTCACATCTGCTTCTCTTTTCATTTCTGTCGTCTTTGTGTCTCGGTGCACCTTTCTTTTTGAATCACCCTCTCACTCTTTTCTCCTCCTCACTCACTCCTTGATGTCGCCATCTACACGCGGATCGCCTTCCCGCTCTTTTTTTATACCGCTTACCGCAAACCACTTGCAAGAAGCGTATCGATTGAGTGTTTATTTTTTGCAACGAAGCGGTGTTTGGCTCGAATTCGAGGTGTTTTTCGTTTTTAATCCGTACTTCTTTCCCCTTGGCCTGCTGGCGAGGCAAAACCGCACTACACGGGGAAAAAAACGTCGGAGTGTTTCTGTTTTGCCTTTACGAAAGTATCACACGAGCAAATGAATCGAGTAGGAAGTGCCGTGGCGACGGCCTCACTCTTTCCCTCCGCCCTCTCCACGGGTTCACGCCGGGTGTCACTGCCCTACATTCTCGAGCGCATCCGCCTCAACCTGGTCTCCTTTAACGCACAGGACGTATACCAGGTTTGCCTCATCGCCTTCAACAATGACACCATCGACTTGATGGCGGACGCCGATGTGATGCGTGGCGTCGCCGATGCTTTCCAGCGCTCAGACCAGAGCGTGTTGACCCCCTTCCAGGTGAGCATGGTGATGGACACGCTACGCAAGGCCGGCATCACAACGTCGCCGAAAGAGGTCATGGTGCCAGAGGAGGAGGCCATTTCGCCCGAGACGCTGCTAGACGTGCTGCGAGCCATGAACGTAAATCGCGGCACCCGCGATGAGAACAAGATTAGGGCAGTGCTGAGGAAGATTCCGCCGCTGCTGGACGACTTCAGCCCCTCGCTGCTGTCGCTGGCGTTGTCGGAGCTGAGCAAGCTGCGCTGCTCCGACGCGGACGCGATGAACAAGATAGCCAAGCGCCTCTTCCCAGTGGCTGGCGAGCTGGGGGCTTTGGAGGTGTCCTTGACCGCTATGGCGCTCGCCACGACGCGGGGAATGCCCTACGCCACCGTGCGCCGCGGTTTCCTGCTGGTCGAGGAGCGCCTGTCCGACTTCCAGGCCGAGGACTACGTGAACGTGCTCACCGGACTGCAGAGCGCTGGCCGGCAGTACAACCGAACCTTTGCGAAGCTGGTCGAGGCGGGCCTGGAGCAGGTGGAGAGCATGGATGCTGGCACGCTGACGGCCTTCCTGGTGACATTCACGCAGCTCGAGTACACGAATCGCGAGCACGTTGAGATTTACGCGGATGCTCTGATAGAGGTGTCGAACGACTTGCAGGAACGGACGCTCGTGCAGGCCCTTGTGGCGTTGCAGCGTCTCAACCTCCTCCACGAGGAACTCTTTAGCACTCTCGTTGCGTGCCTCCAGCGCTACGCGACCCTGCTCGCCGCGAGTCACTTGGCCCCTGTAATGGATGTCTGCAGCAGCGTCGCGCACAACACCGACAACCTCATGCGCATCCTCCTTGACCGCGCATACGAGTGCACGGCCTTCCTGCACCCGTCCGCCCTGGCAGAGATACTGGACATCGTGGCGAACTACCCGCCTGCCCGCAACCACCCGTTCGTGGAGGTGTTTGGGCGTCAGGCGCGGATGCGGGTGGAGATCTTCTCCCCTCTCGACCTCGCTCGTGCGACGCGCGGACTCGCCTACCTGGGCTTCAAGGACCAGGAGTACTACACGCAAGCAGCCCAGAAGACGTTTATGTACGGCTTTAAAGACTGGTCTTATCTGGAGCCCATACTCATAGGCATCACCTTGACAGAAGATGTGCCCATCTCGACCGTAAAGATCTTAGCTTCCTTCACGGCACCGATGGCCAAGTCCCTGTCGCTGGCGGAGGTGGAGCGGGCAAATCGCTACCTGCTGCAGATGAAGTGCGAGGAGGAGTTCGTGTACCGCGCTCTCGCAGCCCGCGTGATGCACTTTGTGAAAGAGATCACACCCGATGTGCCGCAGGAGCTGCAGCAGCTGATGCAGCGTGGGGCGGTGAGTCGCACATCGGAAATGTAGGAACAGCGTTGAGAGGCCTCTCTTTTTCTTTTTCTCTCCTGTCGATCCTCTCTCTGTGTGTACGTGCGTTTAAGGGTGGAATTTGTGCTTCACTCTAAACGCTACGGTTGATGGTTTACATATCTTTTCGGGTCTCTCTTTAACTACTTCACAGACTGCGTGCAAGGAAATACATGCATCACTTTCTTTCTCTTCTTGCTGGCTTTGGTGTGCTCAAAGGTGGTGTTTTGAGGCTTGCATTCAGAACCAAATAATGATAATAAAAAAAGGTAGAAGGAAAGCAGAGCGAATGGGAGAGTAAGTTGGGCAGACTTCAATGACGCAGGTATTGGCGGTGCATTGTGATCCTGTTACGTTTTGCGGGATAAACGCGTCTGTACAAGGTGCACAGGAAAAGCGGTGCATCTATCGTTCCTTCTTTGTTTTGGTTTCCTCTGACAGCCACAGACCTCAAAGAAGCCACAAGGTACGGCAGCTTCACTACCTCAATGCTTTTTGGTCGTTCTCAGCTTGTGGGCGAGAGAAGGATTCATAGACGAGCGTGCCGCATTTGTCAAATATCGGTTGTTGTTTTTTTTTTCCGTAAAACAGATACTTCTCCTCTGCATTTTTTTCACTATTCTTTTTCTTAAATCGAGATCTACACAAGAACGAGAGCAGCTAAAAAAAACCACGCAGCAGCGCAAAGCACGTCGGCTCTTGAATTTTAGTGCCACTGTGCTTCTGCGATTCCCTTTTGTTTGCACCAGTCTTCACTGCCACACACACACACACACAGACACTCACACACAATCGCACTATACACGCATACTCACCTTTGCAATCAACTGAACTCCCTAGTGTGGTGGTCGCCATGGAGGGCCGCCTAATCACGTTACCACGCGATGGTGTGCGCCGCACGTCGCTCTTCATCGCCGGCGCGGCGCAGCGCTGCATTTTGGTGGTGGGCTCCCAGATGGACGCCTTCTTCGCCACGCCCTACGCACAGGATCTCGCCACCGGCCTGCAGGGGACGTGGGCCGTTGCACAGGTGGAGCTGGGCAGCTGCCGCGTTGGCTTCAACGCCCCCGACCACGAGTCCGACGCCGACGACGTGAACGCCGCCCTTGCCGCCCTCACCACGGACTGCAAAATGACGGAGGTGGTGCTGTACGGCAGCGGCACGGGGGTGCAGGTGGCGCTGGAGGTCTTGGCGTCGGGCTCGCACGCCGAGGTTGTCTCACGCGTCGTGCTGCATGGCGGTGTCGTTTCTCCGACCGAAAACAAGTACTTCGTCCCCGGTGCTGCCGAGCAGCGCGCGGCGCGTGTGCGTGCCTTGCTGGACGAAGGGAAAGGAGAGGAGATGAGTGCGATGAAGGACGTGTACGACATCCCGGTGACGCCGGCACGCCTGCGACACTCCGCCACGCTCACCGTGCAAGAGGCGTTGTGGCAGCCGGCGCTGGCGCAGAGTGAGAAGGCGTGCAAGGCTGCGCTGCGATGCATCGCCGTCCCCGCCCTCATTCTCCTGTCCACCGATGTAGCATACAAGGCGCGTGCAGAGGCGGCACTGCCAGCGGTACGCCTCGCCGCTCTCAAGGCAATCGGCCTCTCTGGCGAAGACGTGCAGGTGGAGCTGCTGCCCAACACGATCGACGAGCACCGCCGAATGTTAAAAGGCGGCGGGCTGCTGGTGGTGAGCGCGGTGCAGGAGTTCTTGGCGCGTGCTGATGTACGGCGGGAACAGCGCCGTGTCGCGGCGGAGGCGGAGGCGGTGGAGGCAGAGCGGCGGCGGCGCATCGAGCTGGCCAAGGCGATGTACGCATAGCCTGTTTTCTTTCTCTCTCTCTCTCAGTTCTGAATACGCTGGGATTGACAAACTCGATCCTCTCCTCCTACCAGTATTTTTGCAGTGCGGTTTTCAGATGTGGAGTAGCTTCATGGGATCGCTGCTGCTGTGAATGCAGAATGAGACGACGGCGGCTGCCGTCAGATCTCTTTTCATTTTTTTTTCTTTTCACCTCCTTGACGATGTACCCGAATACGTGCCGACTATCCGCCTCTTTACCTTTACCTTTTTTTTTGGAACACTGCAGCGCGACGTTCGCTGACACCGCAAAAAAAAAATGGAGAAACTTGGTGTACAATGGAATGATTGCGATGAGTGGAACGTTGTCCAGTGTGCAAAGCCAACTTTCTGGGTGAACTTCGTCACTTCGCTACGAAATGTGATGCAGGCGCGTCAGAGGCGGTGTCTACCTAGTCTATCTTCTCGTATCGGTTGTCCCGTCCTGTTACGGCGCTTCGGCTTTGAATCCTGTTGCCTGAAGTGCTCAGCTCTTTCTTCTCTCTATTCGCGTTTTATGCACGGTAACATCACTTTCTTCTAATATCTCACGTCTTTGTTTTCTGCTTAGTGCCGGCATTTCAAGAAGCTGTGCGATACGAACTGCAGCCAGTAACGTGGCGCTTTCTTTTTTTCCTTTCTGTCTTTCCTTACTGGCCCACGACGAAAGCCACAGAGACCCAACCCACTACCTCTTTTTTTTTTGTCAATAGAACGTAGTCTAACAAACCCATAAGTAAGAACGAGACATAGAAATCTTCTCTCCCAAAGCGTCGATGTTCTCCGAGTCGGACGAGGAGGAGCCCTACACGGTGCACAGGGTGAAAGACACCGCCAACGCCGCTCCAGCAGTCGAAGTTTCGCCACAGCACCCAGCGATGGAGGAGACAAAGGACGAGGAGCAAGCCGCTGCTGATGGCGTATCACCGCTGGCTCGGTACTACCGCCTCGGCACGGAGCAGCGCCACGCCTTTGATGAGCACATGCGTCGCCTGCGCAGCGAGACCCAAAGGTCAGAGCGGGAGCGCGAGTTCCGTCAGCAGCACCCCTTCCACCCTGTGCGTCACAACACCACCGCTGGAGACGCGGAGAGACCCAAGGCACAGCGCACCGAGGAAACCACCGCAGCATCGCACACTACACCGTCGCCGGTGCGTCCGGTGTTCGACCGGCTCGCGGCGCAGGCGGTGCAGCTCGAACTGCGCCGTCGCCACCGCGAGGAGCAGAAGCGCCGTGCCGAGGCTGCTGCCCTGCGCGACGCCTTCCAGCCAGAGATCAACTACCGCCCGCCGATGCACGCCGACCCGCTGCACCCGGCAGACGACATCCCCGTCGAGGAGCGACTCCTGCACTACGGCGAGACGGTCGCCCGAGAGCGGCAGCGACGGCAGGAGAAGAAGGCGTATGAGGAGCGGGCAGCGTTGGCGGCGGCGCAGGCGGCGGTGGTCGGCAGCACCGCAGGACAACCCATCGACTCGGTGGAGCGGCGGCGACTGCGCCTGGCATTTGAGGAGCGAAACGAGCGCTTCGTCGAGGCCCGCGCGCAGCACCGTCGACAGGCGGAGGCGGAGGCCGCAGAGGCGCACTCGTTTCAGCCGCAAATCTCCGCCACCTCAGCTGCCCTCGACGAGGCGCGACGAAGGGAAACGGAAGAGGTGCGCAGGGCAGAGCTGCAGGCCCTACTGCGGCACAATTGCTCTCTCGGTGACGCTACTCTCTCTGCCGACGTGCAGAACACGAGCGGGGGCCGTGAGGTAAGTCGCCGCAGCGATGCCCTCTACGCCCAGGCCGTCGCGCGGCAGCGTCAGCAGACGGAGGTGCAAGGCCGCGTAGGGGAGAGCAACAGCAGTGACGTCGTCGCCACTACGACTACCTCTGCTGGCGCAGCAGCCGCAGCACACACGCACCAGCCGGTGACCAACCCAAACTCTGCAAGGTGGATCGCCAGTAGTGCGCACCGTCACTTCTTTGAGCAGAATTTTGTGCAACGCCAGGCGCTCTACGAACGGGTGAGGGAGGAGGAGGCGAGTCTCAAGGCCGCCGCACAGCACAGCGAAGGTGCGCCGTCGACAAACGCAGTGAAGGAAAGCGGAGAAAGCGCGCCGAGCCCGCGGAAGGCGGTGACGACGAGGGAGCTCAATGAGCGCCTCTACTACGGTGCGCGCAAGGCAGGCGAGGTGGCGGAGCGGCGTCGCGCGGCATCGCTGAACGCTCGCGACTGTCCGTTCCGCCCTGCTCTTGCACCCGGCACCAACTCTGTGTTGCAGCGCATGAAGTCCGCACGTGACCGCGATGTGGTGCGGCGGCTGACGGCGACGACGAGGTCGGATAGCGCACGCCGCACGGCAACGCTAAACCCAGAAAAAGAGGGTCTCTATGCAGCCTCGCCATCGAGTCGACGGACGCGCAGCGCTACCACATCTCTGACAAATGGCGGTCGCCGAGCTGATTCTGCCTCGAGCTCTGCACCTTCCACCACCACGGGGGAAAGAGTGTTGGAAGAAGCAACAGCCTTGTCACCAGCACCCGCTGCCTCTCCCTCACCGCGGCGTCGCGTTGTCGTCTCACGTGATCAGGTAGAACACTTCTATCAGCGCCAGCTGACCTTCCTGCAGGAGCGGCAGGACCTCATTCAAGAGCGGAGAGAGGGCGAGGCGGTCCAGGAGCTGGTGGAGTGCACCTTCCGCCCACGCACCAACGCAGAGCCGGCAAGCAAGCCTACCAGCGCAGGAGACGAAGAGGGCCCCGTCGGTGAGTCACGTCACGGGTGTCTCGGGCTTCCTGGAGCGGCAGAAGCTGGCACGCCAGCGGAAGGCCGAGCACGACGAGCTCGTACGCACGATGGGGCTGCCGCGCACCAAGGCTAGTGGCGGCAGCAGCGCACGCCTCACAGCTGGCCCGACGCTGCTCAGCCCCTTCACGCTGCAAACCTCACAGCGGCGCCGCAGGAGCTCCTGCTCCACCGCTGGTGCACCACAGGAGGAGGAAGGGATGGTGGGTGAAAAGGCGACGCCGGTGTGGCGGGCGGCGCTGACCTCGTCGGAGCGGGCCCTGTACGACGCCCTCGCTGAAACAAAGCAATACCCCGCAGTAGCCACCGGGCCGCTCCTGCCGCTGCCGGGCTACACGTACTCGACTGGCGGCGAAACAGCCGGTGAAGAGGACACCGTGTACTTTGACGACATGGACGCCTACGCAGCTGACTGGGCGAGCGGTGCGGTGGAAGAGGATGCAGCGATGCCTCGGCCGTCGACGAGACAGGTGCGACCCACGCGTCGCGGGGAGGCTGCGGAAGGTCATGCGGACAAGGTCTCTCTCTTCTCCTCGCTCTCACCTAACACGTTCACCGGACGCAGCCTTTCGTCACGGTCACCGAACATTCGGGGACTGGAAAAGGACGTGAGAGGCGGGCAGCATCACGGCGCCAACCCCTCTGCGCTCAAGAAGATGGCGGCGGCGGCCGAGCTTACCGCCAGTGCGCAGCGGCGAGAGGAGAGAGTCGCAGGGTGTCGTTCCTCGTCGACGGCGCGACCCCCCCCCCGCGGGGGGGCCACAAAAAAAAAACCCCACCCCCCCCCCCCCCCCCTTATTCCCCTCCTTATCCCCCCCCCCCCCGGGGGGGGGGGGAAGCGGGGAGCGGATTTTTAAAAAAAATAATTTTTTTTTTTTTTTTTTTAATTACCAACTAAAAAAAAAAAAAAACAGGGGGGGGGAAGAAAAAAAAAAAAAAAAAAAAAAAAAAAAAAAAAAAAAAAAAAAAAAACTTTTTTTTTATAATTTTTTTTATTTTTTAAATACCCTTCCCTTTTAAAAAAAAAAAAAAAAAAAAAAAAAAAAAAAAAAAAAAAAAAAATATATTTTTTTTTTTTTTTTTTTCCCCCCCCCCCCCCCCCTTCTCTTCCCCCCCCCCAAAAAAAAAAAAAAAAAAAAAAAAGGTGCGGATTGAAACAGAGCGCCTGAGCAGACAGCACAGAATTGGTCTTATGTACCACAGCGCATAGAGGACTAAGTTATCATACATTTTTGCAGGTTACCAGCAGTGCGACACGCACGCACACAGACACTCCCATCGACACACTGGCGTTTCACCACATAGAAGAGGCTCTTGTACTGTCGCCGCGCAACAAACCGCAGCATTAGCACACACAGAAACGAAAGAATATATAGAAAAAGGCCGTCATAATGGTACGCGGCGTAGATATGCGCAAGCGCCGCTCCAGTAAGTCGGAGCTCGACCCACGTTGTCAACGCAAGATTAGCGATGCGTCGATTATTCGCGGTGTCGAAGTTGAGGTCGACCGTACGCTGCCCTTCTGGCGATGCTACACCGACCTCCGTCTCGAGACACGTCACCGCCCTGAGGTGCTGCGTAGGGATGCGGAGCTGCTCTGCCGCATCCCCTGCAAGGTGTTCAAGCAAGTGGACGTGGTGTGGGCTCGCACGCAGGTGCAGCTGAGGAGTTGTGGACGGGCAAGCGCAGAGGAAACGAAGGCGAAGAGAAGAAGAGTAGAGGAGGCAACTGAAAAGAGAAGCGTCTCACCTTCCACTTTCGCGTTCACCACTGATACTCACAACGACGATGACGGTAACGATACGGTGCGCTACACCATCGACACCCTCCACTTTGTGCACACCGACGCCTTTAAGAGAGGCCCAGGATGGGAGCGCAGCTTTCACGTGCAGTCCGTCGTGCTGCGCGACGCACCCGAAGTGCTGCAGTGCGTGGCCGGTGCGATGGTGTCCTTCGCCTTCATCGTCTTCACCTCCCTGCGCTTGGTGCACGCCTGTGCGACGCGACACTGCAAGCTGAACAACGTCGCCAAAGAACTGGCGCCGCTTTTACACGCAGCTCAGCCAGCCTTACAGATGTGCACACCGCAACAGAAACGAGCGTGCTGTGCTGGTGCAGTGGCGCAGAGCAGCAGTGAAGATTCTTTGCCATCTTTTGAGGAGCAGACTCGCGTTGGGAAGCAACTGCGGCTGTGGTGCCCACCGCCGACGTCGCGTGTCTTGGTGCTGGGCATGGGCGGCAACAGCATGGCGCTTGCCCTCCGCGCCATTCTCGGCCCCGGCGCCGTGATTGAGGTGGTTGAGGTGGAGCCGTCAGTGGTGGCGGCGTGTGTGTGCGTCGGGACGTTGCGCGAGGACGACACAAACATGACGGTGCACCTCAAAGACGTTGACGCGTGTCTCTGTACGTTACCAGACGGCGTATATGACTTCATCTTTATGGACATCTTCGAGCCGATGGGGGCGACCATGAAGAACCTGCATCCGTGGGTGTCCACGACGCGCGAGAAGCTGACGGCCGGTGGGCTGCTGGTGTTGAACGAGCATCAGCTGCCTTCTGCGGAGGGTTTGACCCCGTATGTGCAGCTGTTTGGGGAGGGCAATGTGCAGGCGGTGAACTTGCGGGGCTGGAAGGAAAGCGTCGTCGTGTGCGTCGTGCCGGGAGACGCGGTGACGGACGGCAGCGGGCTGGAGATCTGCAAGCAGCATGCCGATGTGACCTTCAACATCTACGAGGCGCTTCTTCCAGGGTGGCTGCCGCACTTTTCGTGGCTGCAGAGTGTGCAAACCCGCACGTACGAAAAGAAGCGCTGTCGAATTTGGGCCTCCTGAGGACTGATGGCACAAGGAGAGAAAGGGAGAGAGTGGAGGTGACAGTGGCGAAGAGTTGGTTTTCCGAAGGTTTTTGCTTTCGGCGTTGAAAGGCAGGTGACGACAACCACTGCCTTTTGCTTGCATATGTTGGTTGCGGCATTGCTTTATGATTACATCGCTTTCCACAAAATGTTTGTTATTGTAATGGCACTCAACCCACATAAGCGCTTTTTTTGCTGTAGAGTACGGTTGTGAAAGCGGTGCTTCGGCTTTGTGAAGTGTGCACAAGTCGCGTTAACGGGCAGTCGTGTATGAACGGTCAAGTATTTCAGGTCTTGCTTGTGTGCTCTTTGCTCCCTCGGCGCTAGTAAAGCAGTTTACATTTCTTCCTCTTCGTCTTTCCTCTCTCTTACTTCTTTGCCTGGTGCTGCAACCCCACCATTCAAAACGGCACACAATCTGCTTGTGTTTTGTGGCAACACAAAAGCAAGAAGAAAAGAAGTAAAGAACCTGACGTGCAAGTGGACGGTTCGTGGGTCACTGTTTTTTCTGCTTTTTCGTCTTCCTCTCTTCCTGACATCTTCCTAGATCACCTTTAGCTGCCGCGGTACGAGGGAAAGAAGTGATGGCCACGCTCTCGCAGGCCCGCGTGTCGCGCTTCACCTCGCGCTGGCTGACCGACGAGCTGAACAACTACGCTCGCACCGGGAACTGGGAAGGTGCCCTGCGGACCTTCGAGCAGCTTCAGCAGTCCAGCCTCGTGCACCGCAACGTCTACCACTACACCACAGTACTGAAAGCCTGCAGTCGGGGTGGGCAGATGGATGTGGCCATGACGGTTTTTCGCCGGATGAAGGCGAACCACGTAAAGCCCAACGTGTACACCTACACCACCCTCCTCAACGGCTGTGCGACGGCGCGGAAGCTGGACATGGCCCTTCGCCTCTTCGCTGACATGCGCCTCGCCGAGGTGCCGCCAAACGTGCAGACGATGACGGCCCTCGTGACGGCCTGCTCGCGGTGCGGAGAGTGGGAGAAGGCCTTCCAGGTGCTGGGGCAGTGCGAGGAGCTGTTGGTGGCGCCAAACGTGCTGACGTACACTGCCGCGATGGACGGCTGCCGTCGTGCCTGCGTCTGTGCCCCTGCGATTGCGCTACTCGAGTCGCAGATGTCCGACCCGACGCAGGTGCGGCCGAACGAGGTCACCTACAACACCGTTCTCGGCGCCTGTGCAGCGGCGAAGGACGCGGCGGCGGCGCAGCGCGTGTATGCGCGGATGGTGGCGGATGGCTACGAGCCCATCGCCTACACGCGCGACTTGCTGATGCAGGTGTTTCAGGGCACGGCGATGGACGGCTTGGCAGACAGCATGCCGGTGCGTGTGAAGCAGACGCGGCTTGACGCCTACGTGCCGGACTCTGATCCCGCCACGGCGCTGCGGGCTGTGGAGGAGGAGTCTTCCTAGGTCGCAGAAATGTGAGTTCATCTCCAGAATCTCCTGTTTGTCTCTCTTTCATTCCTCAGCTGGTGCTCTTTGTGACAGAGAGAGTGGGTGCAGCGCACAGATCTTGCTTCTCTACTAATAGTTGGCGTTTTGGGTGTGCTGCTGTTGTGCGTTGCTTCGTTGTCGATTCGATGCTGCATCGTGTTGCGTGTTTCTCTCACCTATATTTTCAGTCAGTTGTTTATTAGTGTCTTGCACCTCTACGAGTGGAGATGAGGTGTCAAGCAGAGGCGGGCAACCAAGTGGGCACTACGCTGCGCCACCGGTTCTGTTGTGTGTATTCGGAAAATTGATTGCAACTCTGCCATTGCATCTGGAAGTGCAGCCGCAACCATGTGCACTGCGAGCCGTCTGGAAAACAGCGAATGCTTTTTATTTATGCTCTTTCTTGCTCTTTCAACGATGTCAATCTCATTTTTTCTGTCCATCCGTCTGTTTTGCTTACTTCCTGCGTTCTTTTTCATACATATCAAGGTTTAGTATTTCGCGTGCAGAATTCACTCTCTCACAGAAACGCACTTTTCTGCAGCTGTTTCTTTTCTTTTTCTCCTCATGGCGACCTTGTCTGGTATGCAGGAGCTGCTCCTTCGCAACACACGCAGCTCCGAGGCGCTGCACGGAGTGGCGGTGATGGCGGTCCCCGCCTTTGACTCGCAGGCTCCCCAACTTCCCTCCACAGGCGCCTCTCGTGTCACCGCCACCAGTACGGCCAGCGGGGCAGCGCTGCTGACATCCGCGATGAGCATTCGCGCCAGGACGCTGTGGCGCGCTCTGTACCCCGAGACAGCGCCTCCCTGTGCCGCACCTGCGGTGGCCGACGGCGCTGCCACCGAGACAAACAAGGAAACCGCGGCGCACAGTGATGCTGTGCGGCAGGGTATTCTCATGGTGGTCGCCGACGCGGCCTCGGCGGGTGCGTCGCCGTCGTCGTCGTCCAGCACCGCCACAGCACGACGTGCCGGCCCCGTCTCCTCTGCCCTGACAGTGGCGCACAAGCGCGGCCGCGAGGAGGACGACATTCTCTCCGTCAACCCCGAGCAGCTCAAGGCGCGTAGTGCGCTGGTGGTCTCGCAGGCGGCAGCAGAGGAGGCGGAGGAGCAGCGGTACAAGGCACCGCCCAAGTGGAAGCTGGCTAAGGTGCTGGTGGGGCACCAAGGCTGGGTCTGGACGACCGCCGTGGAGCCGGGCAACAAGTGGTTCGCCACCGGTGGCTTCGACGCCGTGATTAAGGTGTGGGATCTCGAGACGGGTGCGCTGCGGATGAACCTCACAGGCCACAAGGAGGCTGTCCGCTCCATCGCGTTGAGTAAGCTGTCACCCTACATGTTCAGCGGCAGCGACGACCACTCCGTCAAGTGCTGGGACCTTGAGCGGAACGAGGTGGTGCGGGAGTTCTTTGGGCACAAGAGTGCCGTGCACTGCGTCGCAGCACACCCGTCGCTCGATGTCGTGATCAGCGGGAGCCGTGACAAGACGGTGCGCGTGTTTGACCTGCGCTCGCGAGCCGTCGTGCACACCATGACGGGGCACACGGACAGCGTGATGTCGTTAGTGGTGCAGCAGGAAGAGCCGCAGGTCATCTCGGGCGGCAGTGACGGCTTCATCTATCTCTGGGATCTCGCCTCCGGCAAGCCGATCAAGCGGCTGACGCGGCACAAGAAGCCGGTGCGAGGCCTGGCATTGACGTCGTCGGGCAACGCGTTGGTCTCCTGCGGGGCGGATGAGGTGCGGGTGTGGGACATGCCATCAGGCGAGTTCGTTACGAACGCGAGTACGCGCGTGTTGGATAACCGTTCACCAAAATCCGTTCCTGGCGTTGCGAAGGCGGAGGAAGCGGAGGAGTTCTCGTACCGGTGGAGCTGCTGCGCGATGAACCCGCACAACGTCCTCGCGCTTGGCAGCCAGGACGGGGAGCTGGCCTTCTACGACTGGAACCGGCCGCAGCCGCGGCGCGTGGCGGGTCGGCACTACGCGCCGTACCAGTGGACCAAAACGAAGTCGCTGCCGGGGACGCTGAACGGTGAGGGCGGCATCAACGGCATGACGTACGACGTGTCCGGCACGCGGCTCATCACGACGGAGAGTGACAAGAGCGTGAAGTTGTGGCGGCTGCGTGACTAGCGGTGGTATCGGTGTGTGCGTGAATGATGGCCTTTGTTCTTCCTTGTCTGGGTTTTTATTATTTATTGCTGTTGAAACTGTTGTTGACTGAGTCTTTCTCGTTAAAATATATATATATAATATATTATATATATATATATACATCAATACGAAGTTTTATGATTAGAATTATCCGCGAGTTGCTGCATTGCACGGCGTTGTCGTTAAAAGAAGTGCACTGAGGGTTGTCTTTCCGATTTGAAATCGAGCTCCTTCTTCGCTTTTGTCGACTCTACTTTAAAGGTTTGGACTTCTCCTCCTTCCTTTCGCAGCTTCACTGTGCATCACCTGACTTTCCTTGTCTCCTTCCCCTCCACACCTTATTTTTGTTCTGAAATCCCAAACGACTACCTTGGGGAAAGAAAAAAAACTATTTCACGCGTAGCTTACTCTCTATTGCACGTTCTTGCGGGCCGTACGCACCGTTCTACATTCTTATTTTTTTTCTCTTTCTTTCTTTTTTTTCCCTCTTTTCACTTCTTTTCCACTCTTCATTGACGGCTGCTGCAACACTTGCACAGCTCTTTTTATCCCTCTTCTTTTTTTTTTTCTTTTCATCCTCTATCGTTTCCTTCCGCCATCATGTCCGCCTATGGATTCTACGGCCAGGCCGCCACATCAGCAATGACAGCGACGGCGCCGGCGGATGGCTTTGCTGGTGCGATGGGCGGCGCCAATGGCCCCCGCCGCGACCACGTCACCCGCATCCTCGTCGTGGGTGAAACACGCGTCGGCAAGACGCTGCTGATCCGCCGCCTGTGCGACCACATCTTCGGCGACACCGCCATCGAGACCAGCGCGGTGGACTACTCGCCCTTCAACAGCAACGCCGCGACGGAGCGGGCGGCCGACGACGACGACCTTGGGCCGGAGTGGGGGCCGACGGTGGGCTTGGCCGTCGACGCGCTAAAGCGCAGCACGACAGTGCTGTCGGCTGTCCCGCCGAGCAACGACCTGCGCATGCCCCCGCTGTACGCGCCAGCGTCGTCGCCGAGTGCCACCGCCTCAGCAGCGGGAGGACTCTCCTCCTCCGTCCCAGCGGACAACAGCAGCTACGGCGGCTACCCCTCCCTCTACGGCGCGCCAACTCTGCTGAACGGTGGTGGTGGTGTTGGTGGCGGGCTGCAGTACCGCGGCGCGAATCCCGCCGGCAACGCGAACGCCTTCAACGGGCCTCTTGGCGGCAGCCACCCCACCCACCCCGCCCCGCTCCAACACCGCTGCACCGTGACGCAGACGGTCGAGTTCCACGAGTTGGGCGGCACGCACGGCTACCGCGACATCGCGCGCCTGCCCCTCCGCAGCCTCCACTACGACGGCGTCATCTTCGTCTACCACCGCCGCAACCCAACGAGCACGCTCTACCTCGCCGACTGGTACCACTGGGTCCGCAACGTGCTCTCCACCAGCGCCTCCGTCAGCGGGCCGGGCAACCCGCACAACGGCACCGGCGGCGTTGCCGGCAGCCGCACGATGCCGCGCTTCATGCTGGTTGGGACGCAGCTGGAGGGGGACGAGGTGACGGCGGCCGCTGCCGGGATGCGCAAGGTGGTGGACGGCACGCTGCACATCGGCGCGATGGCCGTCTCGGACGAGGCGCTGCTGGACGGCAACATCGAGCTGAAGGTGCGCGCGTTGCAGTCGCCGCAGACGCCGACACGCCGCAGCCGCACGCGCGCTGTCTGCCGCAGCGTGCTGCACAGCCTCACCGTCCCCTACCACCTCCTGTGGTGCGCGTGGCACCCGTTCTTTTTTCTGTCGGAGCAGTACCAAGAGGAGCGGGGGCCGCGCAGCAAGGTGGTGACGCTCGGTGTTCGACTCGTGGAGCGGCTTCTCTGGCTGCTCTACCGCTGCGAGCAGGGCCTGCTGTACGTGATGGCGGTGGTGCTCTTTGGGCCGTATCAGGAGGCGGTTGTGCTCGGGCACGCGAGCGCGAAGCAGACGCTGGAGGAGCTGCGCAAGGATGAGCAGTGCGTCGCCCAGGCGCACGTCTGCCGCCTCGACAGCGACATCGCCCTGCAGTCCTCGCTGGACGAGATGGTCGCCTTCTTTGACATCCTTCTTCGCCAGGAATGACGAGAGGGACGTGCGCTGCAAAATGAGTGACGCGACAGCTGAAACGAGTAGCTTGAACTCGAGTATTTCGTGCGTTGGGTGTCCCTGTGTGTTGAGAGCCGATGAGTCGCAGTCACCATACCCAAGTGGTTACGGGGGTTGACTCGAAATCAACTGCGATCTCGCGCGCAGGTTCGAATCCTGCTGGTGACGACTTTTTTTTATGTGTGTAAACCGCCCGAAAGGAAAAAAGCCCAAAAGTGGACAAGTCGGCGGAAAGCCACACACACGCGTCACCCGACGCAAAAACTAAAAAACATATATATCAAACCGTCTTTTTTTCCCCCTTTCTCCTCTTCATTGATAGCGTGTGTGCGGTGTGCCGCGCCGAATCCTCTGCTTTTCCTTGTGTCTTTTATTCTTTCTCTGTGCGTTATTAACCTTCCCCCGCTCTACGGTGTTTTTTCTTCTTTTTTTTAGCTTTGAATGGTGTGAATCCCTCCTTTCTTGCAACTTGTTTTGAAAACTCACGAGGTGCATTACTAAAGCGATGTCAAATAACCCAAAACAAGCGAAATAAAAAAAAAGACTCGCTTCGGCGACGTGTGTTTTCTGCTACCGTGTTTTATGGATCGAAATATAAAACACCCCGGCGTCAAACCTGGTAGCTGCGTTGCTCGTCTGTTGGTATAACCGGTGCAAAGCAGTTGCACACTACCTGGCTGTTAGTGGTCTGCTTAATATATCACGCGTTCAATTTTTCTTGTATTGGGCTCTCCCACTCCTCTTACCTCTTTCCGCCCTCAGCGTCTTGGGAACGCACATTGCACGCTCTTCTATGTATATCAGTACACACACACACAAACACGCATAGCCCGGTTTTTTGTTTTTCCTTTTGCCTCTCTATCTCTCTTCTCGCTTTATTGAGGCGTCGCAGCGGACAGCGGCACGTGTCATCGGCAGCTTCGCGTCTTTTGCACGAGTCGGTGTGCTCCCATCGGCTCCTTTTAGCTTCTATCCACAGCACCCCTTTCATCCTTCTTTTTTACCTCACAGCTCATTTCCCGTTTTTTCTTCGTTTTTTTTTTACTGTTGTTCTTTACGTGTGCTAAGGTTCTTCTTTTTTTTTTTTCTCCTCGGTGCCTGCGCAAACGATAATATTTCTTTGAATTTTTGTTTTCTTTTGGAAAAGGCGATCGCTGTCAGCCTCCTGTTTTGCGTGTCACCGAAGGCAGCGGCTGTAATGGGAACCTTGCCTGAGGCAGCACTTTTCGTACATTTCTCCATCCTACTTCACCTGTGCTCTGAGCTGTTAAATCACCCGGCTTTGCGCAGAACCTGTTGACTCTTTGTGGGCGCCTCCTCATCGAGGGCATCCCTTTTTTGGACGGCTACAAACCCGTTGGTGATCTTCATTCGCTGTTCTCGAGAGTGTGGACTTTTCCGACTCTGTCCTTGACTCTTGTTTATCGAGTTGTTTTCGCCTTGTTGGAGGCGTCTCATCGTCATCGATATCGTCATACTTCTCTTCCGTTGTGGTAGCTGTTGTTTTCGGTCTTCTTTCATATATTATTTTCTCTTTGCACAAAACAACCGCAGTTATTCAAGACGCTCTCGCTATTCAAGTGTTCTTCGTTTCCTTTTCTGTCAAGCTCCATTTTTTCCTTTGTGTGTGTTCTGCTTATTCGATTGTTCTTTTTTTTTTGCCTTGTTTCTGTCTCCCTTTTTTTTCTCCTTTGTTTGATTGACTTGTAATTCACGCACACGCACACACTAATCACTACCTAGCAAACATGGACTCGAATCTCAGCAGGCACTTCGGCTCCGCGCGGTCGGCGCACTCGTACGATCGCCACATCAGCAGCCAGTCCGCCCTCTCGTCCTTCGTCACCATTAACCAGAAGCGCTCCTGGCGTCCGCCGCCGTACCTCTTCCAGCCAGTGCTCGACTACATGCTCGATGCCGCACCATTGGCTCTCGCCGCGGCCAACCCGTTTCTCCGCCTCTATGTCGAGCGAAATGAGAACAACGGCGGCTTCCGACTCGACGGCTACCAGGTCACCCCGCTGACCTTGGAGCAGCACCACGTCGCCTGCGAGTGCGGCGAGGGCACGGCGGTGCGGAACGAGTACGGAGAGTCTGGCGGTCTGGCTTCGCTAGAGGACGATAGTGAAGGGCGTTCGTGTGGGTGGAACGTCTACGCGGGTCCCTACAGGGGCACCAGTGGGATGGTGGCGGAGGAGGACGGCGTGGGGTGTGGGTGGGGCGTCGAGGACGGCGAGGAGAGTCTGCGCGAGGACTCGAGTGACCCGCGCTTAAGTGGCGACGTCAACGGGGGCGTGCGTCTCATCCCCCTCTTCCTCCACGGCCTTGGACCGTCGTCGGGTCTCAGCCAGGCGTCGGACCACCGCTACCCCGCTGTGGGCGTCGATCGCGTCCTGCCTGCCTCCACGCACTCGGTGGTGATGTCGGTCAAGTCCAACGCGCCTTTTGCCACCGACGCGCGGGATCGTGGCTGTCTGGGGGAGTGCTGGCGCAGCACAGCTGCCGAGTTGTCCCTCTGCGTGCGTGTTGAATGCAAGTCGCAGGCCGCCCTCCACTTCGCCACGCTTGGCGCGTGGTGGCTCTCCCGCTATTACGGCGTCTCGCTGCGGCTGCAGCACATGCACCCCACGCAGCTCGCCTCCTTCAAAGAGGTGCAGCGGGCGCTGTTTATTAAAGAGCTCCACTTCGAGTACTGCATCCTCTCCGAGGACTTCATCCAGTGCATCTCGACCTGCGTCGACCTCCTCTCGCTCTCCATCATCTCCTGCTCGGCTTCGCAGGAGGTGACGTTGCGGTGCATCGACTCGATTCTACGCAAGGGCAACAGCGAGTCGCGGCTCGCCACCGCGCCGTCTGCGAACATCTTCGACAGCGGCGACGGCGTCTCCAGCGCAGACGGCGAACCACCGCGTAGTGGGCTGTTAGGCTCCTCTCGCGCCACCTCGGCTGGTGGTGGTGGCGCAGGTATCGGCAACGGCGGCGGTGGCAGTGCCGCTGCGGACTTCCGACGCGAGGTGAGCAACTGGTACCTCTCCGGCGTGCGCTCGCTCGGCTCACTGCGGCGTCTTCGCTGCCTGCACATCCTCCACACACCCTTGCACGAGACATTCCTCCAGGCCATCGCGACCTGCTCGTCTCTCGAGTGCGTTATCCTGCATCGCTGCCGCGGTGTCCGCTCCCTCGAAGCACTGCAACAGCTGAAGCGGCTGCAGTCGTTGAGCCTGCATGGGCTCTCCATCACCGACACAGACGCTCTCTCGTTGGGCAGCTTCCCAGCATTGCGCCAGCTCGTACTGGACGAGTGTCGCAACGTCACAGACCTTAGCTTTCTCTCCCGACTGCGATCGACGCTGGAGCGCCTCTTCGTGCCCCGCACGCTGCTCTCGAACGCCAACATGCAGCACGTCGGGATGCTAGAGAACCTGGCAGAGCTGGACGTGCACTCCCTGCGTCAGCTCACCGAGTTGGACGCGCTGAAGGACTTGACGAGTCTGCGCGCACTCAACGCGCGCGACAACCTCATCACCAATCAGGGCTGCGCCGCACTGCGCCTCCTGCCGAGTGTGCAGCGGCTCGACCTCTCCTGCTGCCGCTGCCTCACCTCTCTCGCTGCGGTGTTCGGCGACAACGGCAAGTGGGCACAGCGACTGCACTCGCTGAACCTGTCCCAGACCGTCGTCACGGACGAGGGGCTGCACTGCCTGAAAGAATGCACCGAGCTCCGCTACCTCAACCTGTCGCAGTGTACGGCGGTGCAGCGGCTGGACTTTCTGCGGCGAATGAGTGCGCTGCGGTGGCTGCACCTCGGTGGCACGAGCATCGCGGCGGAGGAGGCGGACCGCCACCTCGGCTCCGCGCGCTCGCTGCGGCTGCTGAGTCTCGCCGGCTGTGGCAAGATGACGTCGCTGCGCTTCGCCACTCAGCTGCATCACCTGGAGTACCTCGACTTGGAGCTCACCGGGGTGACGGACGAGCAGCTGGAACACCTGCGCGGCTGCCGCCGGTTGCGCTTCCTCTCTCTGCAACGTTGCACCTCCATCTGCTGGGTTGTTGTGCTGGCTGAGCTGCCTGCGCTGCTGGAGCTGAACATCTCCATGACATCGGTGGAGAGCAGCGTGCGGAAGCTGGACAGCATCTACGATAACGGCCAGCAGCGGCGCGTGGCACGGAGTGAGGGCACCTCGCTTGCGTCGAGCTACGCCCGGATGCCCTCGCCGCCGTCGCCGCTCTCGCCCACCTCACCTCCCCACCACCTCCGCGCCGTGCTCCCCGCGCACCGAGGTCCCTGTCACCCCCAATGTGCGCTTCGCGTCGGTCCAGGTGCTGCACTTGAATGGGTGCGGCCGCCTTTCACCACAGGACCCCCCCCCCCCCCCCTTCCCCAAACCCCCCCCCCTTTCCCCCCCCCCCCCCCCCCCCCCGGGGGGGGGGGGGGGGGGGGGGGGGGGGGGCCGGCGCCGCCGAGAGGGGCCCCCCCCCCGGCGGGGGGGGGGGGGCGGGGGGGGGGGGGGGAAGGGGGGGGGCGGGGGGGGGGGAAACCCCCCAACCCCACAACCACCAAAAAGGGGGGGGGGGGAAAGGGGAAGGGGGGGGGGGGGGGGGGGGGGGGCGGCCCCCCCCCGCCCCCCCCCCCCCCCCCCCCCCCCACCCCCCCCCCGGCCCCGGGGCCGGCCCCCCCCCCCCCCCCCCCCCCCCCCCCCCCCCCCCCGGCCCGGCGGGCCCCCCGGCCCCCCCCCCCCCCCCCCCCCCCCCGCCCCCCCCCCCCCCCCCCCCCCCCCCCGGGGGGGGGGGGGGGGGGGGGGGGGGGGGGCCCCCCCCCCCCCCCCCCCCCCCCCCCCCCCCCCCCCCCCCCCCCCCCCCCCCCCCCCACCCCCGGCCTGCGTGACGGCGCTCGATCTTACCAAGTGCACCGACGTGCAGTCCCTCACCGGCATCAGCATGCTGTACGCACTGCGGGAGCTCTTTCTGACGCAGTCGTCCGTCGACAACAACGGTGTCGCTGCGGTCAGCGCGTGTGTGTCGCTGGAGGTGCTGCGGCTGACGGAGTGTCGCAACGTCACCGATGTGAACTGCCTCTCCTCCCTCGGCAAGCTGCGTGCCCTCAGCATGGAGCGCACAAACGTGACGAGCCCGGGCTTTGTCGGCGTCGGCGGTTGCCGCTCCTTGCAGTTCTTGACCTGCTCGGAGTGCCGCTTCCTGTCGGACGTCAACACACTGGGGAGATTGCAGCGATTGCAGGAGCTGCATCTGGAGCTGACCGACGTGCGGGACGCTGGCATTCGTGGCCTGCTCAAGTGTAGCGCTCTTCAGCGTGTTTATTTTACACGTTGCAAGCGTTTAACGACAGTCGGGGACATGCGAGCAGTGTTGCCGCAGCTCGAGGTGCTGGACGTCTACGGCACCTCGATTCCGACGCGTGTCGCGGGTCAGGGCCAGCAGTTTGCTTGCGCAGTCATGTAGCCTTTCCACAAGCTACTCGCCAACCCTCCTTCTCTCTCTCTCTAGTGGACAGTTATCCGGATGGTGGTTGTCGTGGATGATGCCGTTCGTCTTCGCACTGGTTTTGCTCCGTGACCCGGCCAGAAAATCAAGAGGTGTGAACAGTGGCGTGCGTGCTGAGTGTTCGTACCCAGCTGCTCTGTTCCTTTTTTTTCTCTTTTTTTGCGTTTCTTTGTTGCTATGATTGATGTACGAAAGTGCACTGCACCTATTGAACTTGAGAAGACAAAAATAACTTTCACGTCCATCGCAGAGGAGTACGCCTTCCCCTTTTTTTCTCGTCTACGATCGCTGCAGCGTCTCACTGCAAACGTGTGCAATGCGAGTTAAAAATGATTTTTGCTCGGGAAGAGAAATGGGAACACGAGCCTGCAAAGCGTACACCTATCGCGTTGAATCAAGCTGCCCTTTCTCCATTTTAGCTGCTCGTTCACACAGGTGCCTCGTATGTGCTGCACACACACAACTCTGATGTCTCTCTCTCTCCTCACTTCTCCTCCTCATATTCACCTCCCTTTCTTCTCTCTCACACCGCCTTTCTCTCCTTCCAACTTCGGCTTTTCTATTCATTATTTTACCGTCGTACTGCTTTCCCTTTGTTATCCGCCCTTACCTCTCTTCTTCGCACGCACACAGAGTACAACAAAATAGAAACAAAAAAAACCTTTGAAACGAAGAAGCGAAAGACTTCTCGGACGTGCTATTCTGCAAGTTGACGACGTGCCCTTCATCTATAACCCACGGCTCACCTGCTCCTCTTTTTTTTTCTTCTATTCCCTGACCTAGCCGCAGGAAAAAAAGGAGAACAGAGGAGTCGCCTGTCTACAGTCTGCAGCCTTTGTTGTCTTTTTAATTAGCCTGATCTCCTTTAATTTTTATCTTTCCTTGTTCTCCTGTTTTGACTTGCTTGTTCTCGGTTGCGTTCGCTCCTTTCCATATTTTGTTTTTTTGCTTTTTCCGCGCTTCTCCAGCCATACATACATCGGCTCTAGCACGCTCCTTTTTCTTTTTCTTTTATACGTTCGCGTGAGACGCAAGGAACGTTTGGCAATAGACTTTCTCTCGCTCGCTTCGCGCTTCCGGCCACTGCGCCTCCTCTGCGCTGCTTCGCGCATACGTCAGGCTTCTGTCCCACAGCATAAGGGACCAAAGAAAACACACACACACTCGAAGGTCGTCCTTCTTCGCGCGTCCTTTCATTTGTTTTTGCTGTTGTTTGTTATACGTGGTGTGCCACGTTACATTGCCACTGCTCTTACCTCACTTCTCCTCGACCTGTTGCAAGACCAAACAGCGAAAGAAAAGGAGAGGCAAAGCGATTTTATTCTCTTCTCTCTTTCCATCTCACCATTTTACACCTTTTGCTTCCTCCCTCGTACTCCTTGTGGAATTGTGACTCTTTCTTCACGCTCGGCGCTCCTTTGTTTGTATGTGTGTGCGTGTATTTTGCTCTCTTCATCGCGAGTGGTAGTGTGACTTTATTTCTTCTTCTTTTGACTTTTCTTCTCCATTTTTTGTCAGCCTCTCTTTTTTTTCCCCCACCTCCGCTACTCCCCTTTTTTCTAGCCTACGCTCTCTCAGTTTTTGTGTGTGTGTTTGCGTCTGCTGCGCGTGGCTTCTCTCTCTCGGCTCTCTCTCGTCGGGTGCGGAGCTTTTTTTTTTTTTGCTCTCTTCCTTTTACGCCTTGTACTAATTTGTTTTGTCCTATCCCTCGTGCCAAACGACGCACTTCCTTACTGCAACTCCTCTGCGTGTTTCACTTCTTCTTTCTCTTGTTTGCTCTACGATTCTGAGGGGAAAAGATTGTTCCAGATACGGTGTACAGTACCTCTGCTTGCTGTTCCTCTGTCCACACCTTGATCCTTGTTTTATCATCATCTTCCATCAGCACTACAGGTCGCTTACTCTGCTAGACTATCTTACCTTTTCTTTTCTTCTCCTTGTTATCCTTGTATCTGCTTCAAGCTGCGGCTTTGCTTTTTCTCTCCCTCTCTCTCCTGTCTCTCTGCTGTGTTGAAGAGCTTGTCAGCACTCTACACTGAAGTTGAGAACAGCTTTTCCCGAAGAAAATACTGGCGTGCACGAATACAAAAGAAGAAATTTTTTTGTTTTACACAGCCTCTCTTTCCACCATGAGCGGCATCACGGTGCAGCTTGTATTCGCCTTCATCGGCACACGCGTGCCCTACCATATTTCCGAGCCTGCCGCGGTCGCCGCTGCTGCGTCGCCGCTGCGCTCACCCTTTGCCAACGTGGCCACCCCATCCACCTCCTTCAACGTCGCCGCGCAGTCGTCACTGCGTGTACAGTCGGCGACCTCCTCTCCCAGTCTCGGCCCGTCCGCACCAAAGCCGCAGTACACGACCCAGCAGCTGCTGACGCGTCTGGCTGCCATCGTGGAGCCCCTGCAGGAGGCACGCCAGCCCGCGTCCTCCGACGAGGCTGCAACATCGGCAGAAGCGGATCAGACAACCGGAGAGACGACGTCTCCTCGCTCCGCGTCTGCTGGGCCAGCGCCGCACCGTCTGCCGCTGCTGGAACTGCTGGACTACGAGACGATGGCCCCGCTCGACGGCGCAGCCACCCTGCATGACGAGAGCGTCCTGCTCGTTCTCTGCGACCCCCAGACGTCTTCGGATCTGGTCGAGGCCCTGCAGCTGGAGTGGCTGGAGGTGTACTCGGGTACGCACCGCCCACACCAGCCGACGCGGCCCCTCTCCGCCTTCACGCCGACGAGTGAGACGGAGATGGCCGTGTGCACCACCGAGGAGCGGCTGCGCAACGTCGCACATGCGCAGATCGCGCTGTGCAAGCCCGTGCCCTTGCACATGGCGCTGCTGGATAAGGAGTTCACCGACTACGAGGACGCACTGCAGCGACAGGGGCAGCATCTGCGCGCGTTGAAGACGGCAGCTGAGGCGGTCGCGGAGCCGCACGATGCGGCAGCGAGCGGTGTGTTTCGCAGCAGCGCGTCAGGTTCGGCAGAACGCTTTCCGCTGCTGGCAGAGCTGGAGCCGAGCCTTGTGTCGGGGCTGGCCAGCGACGCAGACAACCCGCACAGCGCGACCAGCGAGGCTTCTCTGCTCATGTGCGAGCACCACTTAACCTTGAAGGAGACACTCTGCACGCGCGTGATGAAGCAGCTCGCCAAGGTGAAGCAGGTCGCGTTCGAGGCGGCGGAGAAGGAGCGCAGCTTCAGTGGTGGGCCGCAGATGCAGGCTTTGCAAGCTCACCTGGCCAGCGCGGAGCAGGAACGGGACAAGGCGGAAGAGATTGTTAAAAGTTTCCAGACGGAGATGACACGGCAGCTGAAGGCGGTGCGCCTCATTGTTGCTCACATCACCCATCTGCGCAACGTCATCAAGAAAGCAAAGCGGGAGGTGGGGGCGATCGACTTGGTGTTGGACCGCCTCTTCACGACGCTGCAGCGGCCTCAACTGGTGGAACAAGCGGAGGCGCTGCTGCGGCGTCGCGTTGTCCTGCGCCGTGCTGCTCGCCGCCAATTACTCCTGCTGCAGGAGACGGAGTACGTCGACCTCCTGCACGACTTGCAGGACTTCTCCCAGCACAGCGAGGTGCAGCAGGTGCTGCCAGCAAAGGTGCGGTGGTACCTCCGCGCACCCTTGCCGAGCCTGCAGCCCGCCGAGGATGTGGTGGCCACGTTGCTCGACCACGCCCTCATCGACCGCGACGTCGACGCCGCGCAGGAGCTGGTCGAGCGCACGCGGGTCTCCTCCCCGCATATCGCCAGCACTTCCGCCGAGACGGCGCAGCACGTGACGGAGACGCTGCTGCCGATTGAGCGGCTGGTGCAGCGAGCAGAGAAGGCGGAGGCGGCGGCGGCAGCCTACGAGGCGCGGATCGCGGAGCTGGAGGCGCGGCTGCGCGAGTGCGAGACGGCGAGGGAGGCGTCGACGAAGGCGTTGGAGGGGACGGAAACGCAAACATTCTCTGGCAGCGGAGGCGATAGCAGCGCTTAAGGAGGATTGTGACTTCCATCTTACTCTCTCTCTCTCTCTCTCTCTCTCTTGCTCTCTATCATCGACCACTCTTCCAGAAGGTTTCTGACCCGCGGAACGCTGTTTGGGAGGATTCCAGTGAGAATAAGTGCGTTTTTGGCCTTCGTGCTGAGTCCCCTTTGCAGCGCCGAGACAGCTCATTGTCTTTTTTTGTTTGTGCTTTTGTGATCACCTGCTTCTGCTTCTGTCGTACTGATTTAGTTGCTGCTGAGGAGTAGCTGCAACATTTAAGACGCGGCTATCCGTGCGCTCCTCCGCATTTTCGTCCTCTCCTGTGTTTTTCTGTTCGCAGAAGTGGACCCCTTTTTTTTTTCTTTTTCTTTGCGACGCATGAAGCTTCAGAAGCTTGTGTGGTTTTCTTCTTTTTTACTGCCTCAGCGTTTGGTTCGCGACGCACGTGTGAAGCGAGAGCCACGGCCGCTCTGTCTGCGCAACCCCGCGTGCTTTCTTCTCTCTCTCTTTCTTTATGGTTCTGCTGTCATCCGTTTTGCTCTTCTTCCTTTTCCCCGCTTTCATCACATTCATTATTATTATTATTGCTTTATTGTTGTTCTTGTTGTTGTTGTGCTTTCTTCTTTCGTCGCTTTTCTTTAGAGGCGCGTACGTCTGTTCATTTGGTCGTTGTTTGTTGTGCTTGCTCTTGTCGTTGGCTTGCTTGTGGATTCTCTGATTTATTCGCTGCCCCTTTGCGAACAGCAACGCACTTTGTTCTACTGCGATGGATAGAATATGCTTTATTCTCTTGCTTCCTTGTTTTGTGCTCGTCCCCTTCTTCTTTTTGGGGCTTCACCTCGCCTTGGCTTCATTTTGTGTGTGTCTGTGTGTCTGCACGTAGCACTCCAACGATTCACTAAAAAAAAAAAAAGCCTGACATGTACTACTGATCGGTTTCTGTTTGTGAGTGTGTGTTTGACTTTTTTGCGTCCCTCAGCGCACTTTTGGTGGACATCGAAGCAGCCGGTCCGGAAGTTACTTCAAAAGAGAAACCAGTGGAAAAAAATAAAAGCACGCAAAAATGCCTCGCTTTGTTGTTGCGCTGATGCTCTACAACTTGCCTTGTCGTCTTTTCATCTCACAGCAACGCCGCACACGTGATGGTGCCGACGGTGCGCACGTGTTCAATTGGCGTCGTTTGCTTCATTGGCCTCCATCTCTTCTCTTTTGGTGTTGCACACAAGTTCCTCTTCTATCATCTCCACAACCTAACTTCCTTTCTTTCTCCCGCCCTCTGGGCTCGAACCTTATTTTTTTTTTTGAATTTGCTGTTGAATTCTGGTTCTGCGCCAACAGTGGCAGATCTTTCTTTCCCCTTTACCGGGTACGTGTCGCGTTAGCTCTTCTCCTTCTTTTCATTTTCCTTTTCCTTTCTCGTCCGCTCCCACGTTGGTCGACCAGCAAGCGATCAACAAAGTTTCACAACCGAATCAAATACGGAGCGACAGAAACACGAACGAAGAATTTTTGTTTTACGCCGATACAAAACCCTGGCGTTGTGACACATCTTACGCCTTTCTCTCTCTCTCAACTCGTCATCCTGTTGACTCTCTGTTGCCCTGCTCTGTCGCAGAAGGCGAAGGAAACGAGGAGCGCAAGAAACCAGAGTACACCTCTAACCCACAGTCGCAGAATCAATTCAAAGAAAATAACGACAGTGCGTGCACACGCCATACAAACCAACAACTGCCCGCGCACACACGAGGAAAAGAAAGAAGATCTCCGCACTCTTCACAGAAGCATCACTTTTTTGTAGCCTTCACCTCCATTCTTTCCTTATTGTTTTGGTGTCTTGTGCAGGTAGTCCAGCAAAACAAAGAAGAGAAAAAAAACACATCTCTCGCAGCCGCCTATTCTGCGCCGCCTCTTCACGTGCAGCGTGAAGGCGTAATTTCACTTAAGGTCGTGCAACAGCGCTATCAAAAAAAAAAAAAAACTCTTCACCCTCACTCTTTTTGTGTGTGTGTACGCTAACTCGACATCCGTGATTATTTTTTTTCTTTCCCCGTCTCATTTTAACAATAAGCATAATCTTGTTTTCTGTCTTTTGCTGCGTCTGTAATTCTTGTGGATTTCTCTTTCTTTTTTTTTGCAATTGACGCACGGCGCACATTATTTTTTTTTCTGACGTGCTACTTTCTCCGTTAATAGCTTGGACATCAGTTGTAATCGCTCCGTCGCTGCCGCATCTACTTTTGTGAGACTTTTTTTCTCTTGTGTGCTTCTTCTTTCGCTTCGTCTTTTTTTTCTCCTTTCAAATTGCTGCTGCCGCACAGAGAAGACAATTCACCCTGCGAAGAAAAGAGAAGAATAACAGAAAGTGCAGAAAAGGTGCAGCCCGCTCTGCACAACATCCCGCCCCTCAGCTTTTCGAGTACTTTTTTGTTTTTCTTTTCTTTCTTTTTTCTCCTTCGTCTGCCTTTCAGGTACATTCAAAGTCTGCACTGCTACCCAAGAGAAAGAAAAAAAAAAACAGCGGACGACAGCAATGTCTCTCTTAGCTCTGAATGTGTGCTTAATCAGCTCCGGCTTCGACACCGT
Source organism: Crithidia sp. LVH-60A (assembly GCA_030078075.1). Classification (NCBI taxonomy): domain Eukaryota; phylum Euglenozoa; class Kinetoplastea; order Trypanosomatida; family Trypanosomatidae; genus Crithidia; species Crithidia sp. LVH-60A. Next base: position 1,455,755 of record CP119668.1, read on the forward strand.
CGCGCTGCCGCTGTCCTCCACCCTCTGCCCGGTCGACCCGGACGACGACCTCGACGAGAGTACCTTCGGCTACGCCCTGCAGTCGCTCATCGAGAAGAAAAGCCGCCGCAACTATGGCTACGCCCACTGCACGATGGTGCAGCTCTGCGTCCGTGCGCTGGACCTGAAGAGTGTCCGCGAAATTGTCCGCGACACCTGGGTCAAGTTCCGTGAGCGCATGACGGAGTCGAAGGAGACCCTCATCCTCGACGGCATCGCAGACGGCCCCGTCTTTGCGACGACCGACGACGGCCTGACGGTGCGGCTGCCCAACATCAAGGTGGAGCGCTCGCCTGCGCTGATGTGGCTGCACGAGACGCTGGTGCGTGAGTTGGAGCCCTTTCACGTGAAGGTGGCCTCCTCCGACGTGGCGAAGCGCTCCTTCAACACCAAATTCCCAGCGGACAACAACACCACCACGTCGGAGTGGCTGCTCTCCTTCTTGACGAAGAGCAGTCATGAGAACTACGTGCCGCACATCTCACTCGGCGCCTGCACGGAGAAGAAGGTGGCGGAGCTGTCGTACCTGCAGCGTACCGAGGTGCCGTGGCGAGAGTGTCGTCTGGTCGTGAGCCACATGGGCAACTACTGCTCCTGCTTTGATCTCATGGAGTGAGCAGTGGAAAGTTTGAATAGTGGTGGAGGAAGAAGAAACAGAAGAAGGACGAGGAATGCACTGTGCACAACGTGGCGCGGTGGTGCTCCTACCATCGTTGCTTCCATCATCCTCTTAGTTTTGTGTTTGCCGGTTTCTCTTTTTCTGCCTTTTTTTTTCTGGCTAGTCTTTTTTTTTTTCTCAGTTGTTTCTTACGTACGGTATTGAATGAACTTCTCTTCCAACTCCCTCATAGTCGCATTTCCTCTTTTTGTAGCGGAGGCGGCTTTCATAGGCTGTAAAGTACAGCGAAGAAAAAAAAAGAAAAAAAAAGCGCTGCTCTCCAGACTTGTGTGGAGCCTCGGAGCGTGCAGGACTCCGGATACGCACGAACACACGCTTGCAGACACATCCACACACCAGAAAAAAAAAACGGCTGATTTTGGCCAGATCACTCTTTTCTTTTCGTCTCGACACTATGTTTTTCCATCTCTTTACTTTTTGTTGCTTCTCCTCGATTTGCTCTTGCTTTCCAGATGCCATTCCTTGTTATTGTGGCCAATGCGTTTTTTTCCTCCTTCTCCTCGTCTTTCACGCGCTTCTCTTTCCCCTTATTTTACACCCTCGTCAACCGTGAGTTGTTACTTTTTTTCCTTCCTTTGTCTCTTTTGTTCTCGCGTCGCTTCTCTTCTGTTAGCTAGTAGGGCCTTCTAGATTGTTGTACACGTCCTTCGACAGATGCTTCCCGTTCTCTCCCCCACTTGGGAGGTTGCCGAGTTCCACCAGTCATGGGTCGTGCAAAAGATCGTGCGGCAGTTTCTTTCACGACGCAGCCGGTGAACTCTTCTTCTTTTTTTTCGCGTTTAAGAACAAAAATTCCCTTTTTTCTCTACTCTCCCTCCTTTTGCCTTTCAATCGACGTCCTCTTTTGTTATCCTCACTTCTACACCCCTCTCTCTGTCTCCGTCCGTTATATAGAAAAAACGTCTAAATCTTTTTTTTTTTTTTTATTTGCGTGCCCCAATTTCTCTGTCTATGTTTTAATGTTGATTGATTTCTGACGTACCCTGCGTATGTACACGTTTGCAGACCTTTTTTTTTTTTTTTTTTTTTTTTGCCGCACCATACGTAGAGCCCTTTTATCCTAGAAATTGTTTTCCTTTTCGGACGGTTTGTCTTTTTTTTGTGCTGTTGTTCTTTTGCTGTGAGTTGTGTTTCCTGGTGGTATTTGGTGTGGCGAATCATACTGCTCTCTCTCTCCTTCGCCCTTTTCTGTGGAAAGAGGTGCTGCATAATGGTGGTTGAAGCTGAAATTATATCCTTTTCTCTGCAACAATGTCGCCTCTTTGAGAGAAAGGGGAGTCTACTGTTGTCGGAGAATCGTTTATGTTCACGAGGAGTAGTGAAATACGAAAAACAAAAGGAAATGAGAAGATCAGAGTCTGAGGCGTGTTTTACTGTACGTTAATCTTGTCTGTTGAGGAGAGAAAAGTCCTCGCCTCTTGAAGTGAGGGAGCTGTTGCGGCTTTGCTTTCTAGGTTGTCAATTATGCAAAAAAAAAAATCTGTATGAGAAGAAATCTTCCCAGACAGCGCGAAGACGCTGTGAAATCACCACACTGTTCGCTGCATGCCTTGTGTCGAGCACAACGAAGTGACTTTTGCTTTCAAAAGGTGGTACCCTTCACCGCTGTATCGCCGCAGCATGGGCTTCCAAGCTGCCTGCACTCCTTTGTTGCATCGCTCTCTTACCTCTCCGCCTTTCTGCGCGTCTGCTACCTGCCTCAACTGGCGGTGTTTTGCCTTCCACGAAAATAGTTGCTCCTCTGCACTTTAAAAGATACGTACGTGTGTTCCGCTGCCACTCACTTTTCAACTTTAAAAGCATCGATACAACTGCATTGAGAAACAGAGCATACACATTTGCGTTTTCTATTTCTGAAGCTCGCTGCGGAACTATCTTCTCTCTTATCCGCCTCCTCTAGCTCTCAACGATCGACCTGCCTTGTCCATACACGCAACCCTCACGGCAGCCGCAGTACATCCCGTTGTCCTCCTTTGCTTTTCTCCTCTTGAGCTTTATACCCTGCATCGCCATCATCAATAAAGAGAGGGCGATAAGTTTGCCGCTCGATCTGTCGTCACCCGAAACACCTATAAACAACGTGCACAAACATCTTCTGTACTCTACCACATTTGCGGCTATACCCTCCGCACCACCCACTTTCCTTCGTTTTCTCTCTTCCTTTACCTCCACCACCCCGTCTCCATTGAGAGGCCTTTCTTGCTTTCTCCTCTGTAGGCTGTACGGAACGCACGCACAGCTTCTCTCTTCCTTTTGTTTCTTTTACTCTTCCCGTTTGTGCGAATTGTTATCGTTGTGTGTTTGCCCCCTTGACCAATTCTTTCTACCTGAGTATTATTATTATTATTAATCGCGTGTGTGTGTGTGTGCCCGCAGACGCAACGGGCCGACTATACCTTTATCGGGCACCGCTCCTTTTTCTTTCCTCGTACTTGCACTTCTTTCTGCGGCCTCCCAGCGGCAGTTGTGCAGGATGATTGCACTCGTGAGCATTGTCTCGGCCTGCGCCACCATCGCGTCGGTGTGCCTCTCCGCGTCGCCGATTATCACCATGACGAACATCCGCAAGGCGCACTCGATCGGCCCCATGACCATCACCTTCTTTTGCGCGATGTTCCTCTGCTCGAACGTGTGGGGTCTCTACGGGGTGATGGTGCAGGCCTTCCCGGTCATCATCTGCAACGCTCTGGGGTGCGCCATTTCCAGCTACTGCATCCTCACCTTCCTCACGGTCGCCCGCATTGAGGAGAAGTCGGGGCACGCGCTGCAGTCCACCACGTACGCCGCCGCCCTCGTCGCGGCCCTCGTCGCCTCCGCGCTGGTCTGCGGCGTGCTGCTGCTGATGCTCTCCCTCATGAACTTCGTTAGCCTGGGCTTTGCGTCGCAGCTGTGCGGCATCATGGGCGGCTTCTGCTCCGTCTTCATGCTCAGCTCCCCGCTCGGTATGGCGAAGGACATCATCAAGAACAAGAACGCCGAGTCGTTGCAGCCGCCCACCGTTGGCGCGGCGACGCTGAACAGCATTCTGTGGACTCTGTACGGCTTGCTGCAGAGCGACTTCTACGTTGCGCTGCCCAACGGTTTGTGCACGCTGGCCTGCTTCTTTCAGGTCTTCCTGCTGCTGCGCTACGGCCGCCACCCGCCGGAGGTGGTGGAGCCGACGCGGGAGTACGCGCCGGTGCCTGTGTTGTAGAGGCAAAAAAGAAACGAAGCACCAAAGCAGTGTTGCCACGCTTTTTTTGCACCTGGCCGGCGTTCTTTCTTTTTTTTTCTTTTTGTGTGTGTTCAAACATCGTCTTTTCGCTGTTCTGTGTTTCACTCCTGCCGACAATACATGGTGGCACAACTCGTTCGTTATTGTTGTCTTTAATCTCTTGTCTGTGCTTTTTGCAAGGGTGAAGCTTTGGAGAAGGCAATACGATTTTTTTCTGCAGCGTCTCTGTGCGCTCGCAGAGGTCGAGTGTGGCACGAGAAACAGCTTTGTTTACAGCACATTCCAACAAGGCAAGCTCATTGTACATTGTGCTCTGCGACGACCAGATTAAGCAGCGAAGAGACGCACTGAATTTCCACCTCTTATGCGCTTTAAGCCGTTCAACCGCAAAAAAAGTGATCCAACGCAGTCGTCTCCTACGATACACCACTCTTCTTATTCTCCCCTTCATTCTAACACCTTCCCAGTGCAGTGTGAGAATAGCCTACTATTTTGCTCTTCCCTCCGCAAGCTCACCAACATTCTTACCCGCAACGCTAGCAGTTGCAGAACACTTTGCTGCCCCCACAACAGCGTGACCACAACAGATACACCTAAATCGGGAAGAAACACCGAACCAAAAAAAAAAAGTGTCTATTTATTGCTCAACTTGTTCCTCAACCAGAGGCTGCGTCGTTCTTCCTTTACTTATACACCACGTTGCCTTTTAGTGCCACACTATTTTTTTTCTTTTACGCAAACCTCCCAACACAGTTTGCTTGACATCGCCATTTTTTTTTTTTGTTGTTGGCCCTTTTGTGCTCTCCATCTCTCTCTCTCTTCTTTCGCCCGCGCGTTGAGACTTGACACCTTCGATTCCTTCGTTGCCGTTCTTATTTCCTTTTCCTTGGAGCCCGTTGATCCTGTCGCACCGCTAGAGGCACGACTTCAAAATCTCCCGATCGTTTTTTTTTTCCGCAGTCGCGCGTTACCTATACCCTGCGTTTCGAGTCGCTTTCCTATTTTTTTTTCTTTTGCCACCTCGTGTCGCCATACACTGACTCCGCAACCACAGCAACAACAACAACAGCGATGTTCACGTTTCTCGACTTCATTTCCGTCGCCGCGACAGGGGCGTCGCTGTGCATGGTCGGCTCGCCCATCATCACCGTCAACAACATGCGGAGGGCGAACACGATTGGTGTGATGACCATCACCTTCTTTTGCGCGCAGTTCCTCAACTGCAACGTCTGGGCGATGTACGGTGCGCAGATCGTTAAGGCGCCGGTGATCATCTGCAACACCATCGGCAGCGCCATCGCGTCGTACTGCATCCTCACCTTTCTGACGGTGGCGCGCTTGGAGGAGAAGTCGGGGCACGTGCTGGCGACGACGACCTACCGCGGCTCCCTCATCGCCGCCGTCGCCACCTGTGTGCTGGTGGCGGTGATCATGATCCTCATGCTGTTTCTCATGAACTTTGTGAGCCTCTACTGGTCCTCGCAGCTCAACGGCATCATGGGCGGCTTCTGCTCCGTCTTCATGCTCAGCTCCCCGCTCGGTATGGCGAAGGACATCATCAGGAACAAGAACGCCGAGCCGCTGCAGCCCGTCACGGTTGTGTTCGCGACGCTGAACAGCATTCTGTGGACGCTCTACGGTGTGCTGACCCTCGACGTCTACATTGCGCTGCCGAACGCTTTGTGCACGCTGGCCTGCTTCTTTCAGGTCTTCCTGCTGCTGCGCTACGGCCGCCGCTCCACCGTGGATATTGAAGCGACCGAGACGCTCGCTCCCGTGCCCATTGTGTGAGGCGGGTGGAGGCAGACGGTGAACTACCGCGAGAAGGTCCCTCGCCCCTGTGTTGGTTTGTGTGTGTGCTTGCTTATGTTTCAATTACTGTTATGTCTGTCGTTTTTTTTTCTTTTCCGGGCCGTTGCTGCCCATTCATGCTGCAAGACACACAAAGAGAAGAATCTTAAACGATAGGCGATGGACGTAGTTTTGCGCTTTTTAGCGGCGAGTTTTCCCAAAAATCTTCATCATCTTCCCAATGAACCCTTCCAGCGCCATTTCTCCACACCCAAACCCAATCGCTCATCGAGGCAACCCAAGCCCGACGAGGCATCCCAAAACCTTCCTCACGCGGAGAGCAAATGCTTGAGCTGGTAGGGAGAGGAAAAGCGGGAAACATCGAGGAGAAATGAATTTTGGGAGGAGGGAAGGACATTTGCGCTGGCTCATTCTGCACGTTTCTTCCACGTTATTTGCATCTTCTTAAAATCTTTTTTTTTTTTTTGCTCGGGAAGAAAGCTACGGATCTGGTTTACATCAAAATCAACAAACAAATGACAACGACAAACTCACGCATTTGAACGCATTGGGTCCACGTGGGCCGACGGCGCTGCTACGGCTGCGGCGGGGATGTAGACGTCACCCGCGTCGTCGTCGTCGTTATCATCGCCGTTGTCCTTTACCGCAGCAACGGCGTGCGCGCGGTAGTAGGCGGTTGGCCCCGGCGGCGGAGCACCACGGCGTCGCGCGTCGCGGCTGGCCTCGCGGAAGTCGCTAAAATACTCGAAGCGCGCCTGCGCCTCGGCTGCGTGGCGTGCCTTTTGCGCGCGCCGCATCTCCACCACCGCCGCCGCCCCGCCACGCGCGAAGGCCTCCACCCGCTCGCGCTCGTCGTCAAAGACCGGATACTCGTCCAACCACCTCAGCGCCGTAAAGGCAGCCACCCAGCGCTCGCGGTAGTGCGCGGCGCCTCGGCACAGCGCGTTGCCCTGCAGGAGCAGCGTCCGCACCGAGGCCCGCAGCGGCTGCAGCGCGGCGCTCACCGCCGCCTCGTCGTCGAGCGCGTTGTGGGAGAGGTCGAGGCTGAGCATGTCGGCGCAGCCCGCGAGGCCGGTGGCGTCAGCGAGTCGGTTGTGGCTGGCGAGCAGCTGCTGCAGCTGCGGCACCGCCGCGTCCAGCCCGACTAGCTCGGTGAGGGAGTTGTGCGCCACGTCGAGGGTGCGCAGCGCCGGCAAGACGGGAAGACTACTCAGACTGGTGAGGGCGTTGCTGGCGAGGTAGAGCGAGTTGAGGTGGACAAGCGGCGCCAGTCCGTCGAGGCAGCGTAGAGCGTTGTTGTTCAGGTACAGCACGGTGCAGCCGACAAAGGCGCCGAGGCCGTTAAGGTGCGAGAAGCCGAAGTAGTGCAGGTAGAGCGTCTCGTTCAGCTCCGGCGTCGTGTAGCCGCCGTTCTTCTTGCACTGCTCCGTGATGAGCTGCTCCGTCATCGGCACGACACCGCACGCATCGTCACTGGCTGCGTGTTCGGTGCAGCAGCGAGTCATTTTAGAAAAGCGGAAGGTAGTGGCAGATGAAGCTGTGGTGTTTGACTGAGAAAGAGCAGAGGAGGAGAGAAGAAAAAAAAATGAAGAAGGGGATGGGTAAAAGGGCGTGTGACGCAGCGGCGCAACTGCTTGAAAAAGTTGTCAAGCGCAGAGCTTTAGCTCTCCATTTCGATCAGCGCAGCTGGTCTGACTTCGGTACTCCATCAAAGATCGTCAGTTTTTTTTTATTCCTTTTCTTTCAGTTATGGAAGTCTTAATCGCAAAGATTATGCATCAAACAGGACATCTCTCGCAGGATTTAATCAAAACACGCACACACAAACAAAAGCACTGCTAGACCATCAACTACTGATTGCGGATCTGCTCCAGCAGCAGCGCCTTGCGCACATGCATCCCCTTCGTCGCGGCCTGCACCAGCTGCGCCATGGTCGCCGCCTCACACGCGCCGAGGTGGCACATGTAGTAGACACCACCGAGCGACACGCCGCCGCACACCACCACGCGCGCCGTCGCCGCGGCCTCCTCCTCCTGCGTGAGGTCGACCACGATGGCGCCATCGGGCCGCACCGCCGCGCTGCACGCCGTGAAGGTGTCGTACACCTCCACCCCACCCGCGGTGAGCGCGGCCGACAGCGCCGTTGCCGCGGCGTCCCAGACGGCGCCGTCGTCGTGCAGCACCTCGATCAGCACCTCCACCAGCAGCTGCGGAATGCGCTCGAGCACGACCGCCTGCTCCGCCACGCCCTCAAGCGCCAGCGCCATGTCGCGGTCGGCCGAGTTGTCTGCCACGGTGGCGGCAGCGGATGAGGCGGAGCTGCGGTGCAGCTGGCAGCTGATACGACCGCGCGTGCCGCGGTACTCCTGCACGAGCTGCTGCGGGGGTCGCACACCGCACAGAACGCGGGTCTGCCCAATCTCGACGCAGGCGCTGCTGTGGCAGTTGGCCAGCACGTTCGTGGCGACGTGGATGGCGCGAACGGCCTCCGTCGATTGTCGGCCGTCCAGTCGCGTCATTGCGCTTGCTCTGTCGCACTTCTGTCGTTCAAATTGAAAATAGAAAGAGGTTTGCTGGAGTGAAGGTGAGGCGAGAAGTCGAAATAAGATAAAGGGATGCGGAAGAGTGCATTATCTGAAACACAATGGGCACACATCGCGAGTCGTTGTTTTCTTTTTTTCCGTGTCGTGTGTGGAGCAACACGATAGAGTGCTTCTCGCATTCCCTTTAATCAAGTAATGCACAACAAGAGGTGATACTCTCCCGGAAAACAGGCTCGCGTGTCCTATAAATCGGAAAAGCTCCGCGCGTTTTTCTCCCGGTAGTTTTCCTTTTTTTTTTTCGGTGAGGCATCAGACGCATAGAAGTATAATGTATAAAATAAGCAACTGCGATGCAATCTAGAGGCTGCCAAAGAGCTCCAGGATTTCGGCATCGGTGAGCGTCTCGACGCCCAACCCACTTTCCCCCGCACGCGGCGCCACATCCTGCGCAGAAACAGCGGCCACCTCCCCAACCGCAGCCGGCACGCGCGGCGACGGCGCCAGCACCCAGTTGCCACCACCCTCCACATGGGGAGCGTTTAATGAAGCGTCAACAGCAGCGGCTTTGGCGCCAGGTCCAGCAACGGTTTTCACCGACGTTGTTCGCGCTGGGGTGTTGGGAGCGACGTCTCCCGAGGACAGGAAGGACTTGAGCAGCGGGTAGAGGTCCTCGGTGCGGTCCAGCTTCACCTTCGTCTGGCGAATCCGCCGCTGCATACGCGCCACATCCACCACAGACGCGTCTCGGCGGCCACCGCCACCTGCCGCAGCAGGAACGCCGCCGCTGCTACCGGTCGTTGCTGGCTGTCCTGCGCCGCCGACGCTGCTGCGACGCGAGCCGGCCCCATTACTGCCAAGTGTGGCTGGAAGCGGAGAGGAGAAGCGCTGGTGTGCGCACACGTGGCAGCCGCCCTGCTGCGCCGCTCCCGTTGCCTGCAGGCAGCACACGGTGTGGTACGCGTGCCCACACGTGTAGACGCACACCGCTGACGAAGATGGCGGCTGAGAGGGCGACGACTCTGCCGCCGCTGCCGCACTCGCTACCAATGGCGGCTCACTCAGATGGTTGTGGCACAACGCGCAGCAGTCGGACAGCGCGACGACGCCGGTGTTGAGTTTCTGGTAGAGCTCCCGCCCGAACAGCATCACATCGCTCTCCGTCGCGGACTCGCAGAGACGACTCGCCTCAAGGTCGAAGCGGAGGGAGGCCATCATGTCCAGAATGATCGGCTTGAAGGGGCGGAAGGCTTCGTCCTTGTTGTCCTGCACCACCTTGTCCATCACCACCGACAGGTCAAGCGAGCCCATCATTGAGCGCAGCACGTCGGAGCTGCACTGCGTGTAGACAGCCACCAGGGCAGCAATAACGCTGCGCTGTGCCGCGCTGAGGGGCTGCGCAAGGCGTGGCAGTCGGTAGTCCGCCGCTTCGGATGCTGCCAGCGAAGAAGTAGTGTAACGGCCCTCCTGACTCGTGCGAGGGCTGCTGCGCGCTGCGACGGCGAGAAGGCCGGCCACCTCCAGCTCGCTCCGCAGCCCGGTGCCGCCTGCGTCTCCTTCGCTACCATTTTCAGTCCGTGCGTCACTGCGGGTATCACTAGCACCGCCTCTCGCCAGCTGCAGCTGCTCGTCCTGCGTCACTACTTCACTCAGCAGTCGGCGTGGCACCATAAAGACGTCGAGCAGACGAAACCAGTACTCGGGGTTGCGGGAGGGCAGTGGGCTGGCTGCGCCTGTTGCCCACGCCGCACCGCTGCCACCACCACGAGCAGCGGGAGCAGCAGCACCGGTCCCGTTTCCCGCCAAGCGGTCTGCCTGATACTTGCGGCACAGACCCTTGCCTACTTCGATGAGGCGCAGCAGCTCCGCAGCCGCCGGTACCGCGTCGACGCCGGTGAGAAAGCTCGACGTGGTTGCCGCTTCCACTGTTGCTGCCGCGCCGCTCAGCCCGTCGAGCTGCACCGGCGATCGCAGCGACGCCCCAACAGCCGCAGCGGAGGCAAAGGAAGCCTCCAGTGCACTGCGCCTCACCCTGCCGCGAGTGTCAATGTTCGTCTCTACCACCTCTCGCTCCTCTCGCCGCTGCTCATCACCCGCTGCAGCATTGCCTGCCCGCGTCATCACCTCCTCCCGCACCGCCGCCAGCGCCGACCGCGTCGCGCTCTCCATCACCGCCACCGCCTCCTCGATCATCATCGTCCGCTCCAGCAGGTAGATGGAGGCGTCAGCGATGCGGTACTTGCGGACGGCCCGCAGCGCGAGCTGGACGTCGTACGTGATGCTGCCGCCGCGCTCCTGCAGATGCGCAAATACCCGCGCCGGTGCGTGTGCGCAGAGAAGCTCGATGTAGGTGTTCTGCAAGTTCATGTCATTCGCGACGGCCGGGTCGCCCTGCGCCATGAGCTCGTCGAGGTAGTCGAGAAAAGCCGCGCTGGAGCCGCGCAGGAGCCGCATCACCTCGCGGTGGTTGGAGGGCAGGTAGTCGAAGATGAACTGCGCGAGCCCGGTGGCGTCGATGCGAACGAGGGCCTCCACCTGCCCCATCACGGCCCGCTGCAGCGCCTTTATGGCCTCGTCAATCGCGCGGGCAGACGGGAGCGTCGCGGACGGCGCGAAGGAGGCGGTGGAGGTGTGACGGCTGAACTCTGACGCCCTGTTGCTGCGCGAGGGACCGGGCGAGGTCGTCGCCTCCGACACCGTCGCGCTGCCAGCACCACCAGCACCATCGCTATCGTCTCCGCCGTCACCCAAGACTTCACTGTCAAAGCGGCGGCTCGCGCTCGACTGCTGCTGTTGCTGGGCCGCGTTGGCGGTGTGCGTCTTCAGGTCCTGCAGCCGCTGCATCTCCCCCCGCAGCATCTCGAGCACGTCGTGCTGCAGTCGCACATCGATGCGATTCTGCACAGGGTCGATGTAGCACCGAATGGCCTCGGTGTAGCGCTGCTCCTTGCAGAATAGGGCCGCGAGACAGCGAGCCATCCGCAGTCGCGTAAAGTCCGGCTGGAAGAGGGCAATGCGCTCCGCGGGGATGAAGGGGGGCGACATGACGGTGATGAGCTGCTCCTGCAGCGCTCGCCGCTCCTCCGCTGTCTCGGCGTGCTGGAAGGCAAAGAGGGCGTCCTGGACGACCAAGTCCATCCACACATCAAGACGCACAGCTGCTTCTGCTCCCTCGTCGTCGGAGAGAAAGAGCTCGTCGAAGAGGGCTGCGTTGGCCAGAAAGGTGTGCACTGCCGCGTACGGCGGGAAGCTGCGCTGTGCGAGCTCACCAGCACGCAGTAGCCGCACATCGGGCCGACGCAACAGTTCCTCATCCCTTAGAAAGAAGAGATTCAGCTGCATAGTGCTGGCATTTGTGGACCCGGACTGTTGCTGCAAAGCCGTTTCCCTTTCCGCTGTTGCCGGTCGCGGCTGCGTGCGTGTGCCGCCCGTCAGGATGAAGAAGACGCTCGACACGAACTGTGTACGGCAGAGCTCCGTCACGCTACTGCTCCACGGGCTGCAGAGGCCCTCGTCTGACAGAGCGAAGAGGAGAACGCGGACGGCGTGCTCGGGCTGCCGCCGCACAAAGCGCAGGAGATGATGCCGTCCCCGCGCGTCTGTCTCGAGGAGGAACTCAAGCAACGCCTTCTTGGCAGGCCGCTGCTCTTCAGACGGTATATCAGCACCAGGAAGTAAAGAGGAGTCCTTCAGTGTGTACTCCACAAGGTCCACCGCCACGGATGGCGGCGAGGAAACTGCCTGCGAACTTTTGTTTTCATCGTCCCCCTCCTCCTCCTCGTCAAGTGCGTAGGCGAGCGCCTCAACATAGCGGTGCTGCCGGTGCGACAAGATGGTGACGGCGAGTCGCAGCAGATGGTGGTCCTGCGCCAGGCGGAGGAGGTTTGCCAAGCCCGTGTCGAGGCACATCAGCGCCAGCTCCGCCCTTTCACGCCCCGATACTTCTTCCCCTTCAGCGTCCAGCGGGCCCGTGCTGCGTGGCGACCCAGCCGCTGCTGCTGCGCTGCCACGACGTGGGGGCTGCCGCACACCCAACGCAACCTCCACCGCCACAAGGGCGTCCTTGTTGAGGAAGAGGTCGATGAAGCGCTCCAGCAGTGGCTCTGGCATGTACGTAATCGCGCCGTTGCGCATCGCCCGCTCCAGCACGTAGAGGAGGTGGGGCAGCAATCCACGCTGCTGAAGGACACGCGCAAGGGAGCCGTAGAGGAGGTCCAGACCGTCCACCGAGCTGCAGTAGGAGGCGACGTGCTGCAGCACATCGAGCAGCGACGCCGCACGCGTGGCAGGCACCGCATCAACACAGCTCTCCACGTAGGCGAGGAGGATGCGCTCCATGTACTGGTGCAGCTCGCGGCGGCGCTGGGCGGCGTTGCTGCTGAGGCCCACTATCGAGAGCGCAACCTCCTCGGCAAAGCCCTTGGCGAGGTCCAGCGCCTCTGCAAACTTGCGTCGTGCCACGAGTGTCGCCAGCCGCTCCCGCCACGAGTAGACAGAGACGCCGTAGGCACGGTCCTTGCCCAGCAGCAGTGCCCCTGCCTGGTTCGACCCGGCCGTTCCGTGATACTTCACCCCACAGAGACGACTCGCGAAGGTGACGTACTCAAGAGCGCCGAAGTGGTGCCGCTCCACCATCACCGCCACCGACGCATCCATCAGCTGCGCGTCGTTGTTCTGGTCGAGCAGGAGCACGCTGCAGCCGGCCAGCGGCAGCATCTGCAACAGCGGTGCCGCGACGCGCAGCAACGCCAGCCGCTCCACGCCCTGCGCCAGCAGGTCCACTGCGTTGCCTCTTCCATCGCCACTTGCGTTGGCGACGTCGGGGAGCTGCAGGTTTAGCAGCAGCAGCTCGACCTCGGTGTTCCACGATACGCACAGCAGCACACGAGGCGGCACGCCGTCCTGCTCCAGCACGAGGAAGCGAACCAGCTCGTTGCTCAGCGCCGACGAGGGCGGGTAAGTGTGCCGCGCCACTCCCGTGACGGCGCCTTGCAGCCCCGACTCCACCACGTAGACGACAACGGCATCGTTGCTGACGGCTGCGACGAGGTGCTTGTCAGCCACAGTCGACCACGCCGTGCGGGAGACTCCAGCGGTGGCGGCGCTGCCAGGCGGGATGGGCGGCGGTGCGAGCAGCCACGGGACTCCACTGCCAGACGCACTGGCCGCATTGGGCAGGTGAGCCTTGATCGTGGGCAGATTGCGCATGTAGAAGGTGCTGGGAAAGGGCAGCGTGTCCACGTCGCTGATCGGCGTTGCCGCAGACGGCGACGTGACAGTCGTGGAGCGCAGCATGTGCTTCGTCATCACCCGCCAGAACTGAAAAAGCTTCACCGCGCCGCTGCTCTCCAGGACGACAATGCGTGTCGGGCTGTGGTGCAGGTGCAGCACGCGGAGCAGCGGCACGGTGCACTCGTCCTTGATCACCCGCAGCGGGGCGAGAGAGTGGAGGGACCACAGAATAAAGACGCCTTTCGCGTGGCCCGTGGCCGCAGTGGGCTCCTCGTTGGCCTCGCGCGCCGCTGCGCTGACGGTGGAGAGCGAGAGAGAGACGACCGCGCCGCGTGCGTTGACCACGTTTGCCTCGACGGAGCCGCAAAGACCCATCACGGCCCACCGCTGGTCAAAGAGGGCGACAACGCCGAGGTTGGTGCCGACTGCGACAGTCAGTGTACGCGGCGCGGTCGCTGCTGGGTTCGGTTGTTGCTGTGTGACAGCTTTGCTGCGAGCATTCTCCCCCACGGGCGGCTGCGACGGCGGCACCTCCGCAAGCGCCACGCACGAGGGCACGCCGATTGTCTTGTTCAGCTCCGCTAACTGGCGGCGCAAGGCGACGTGTTCGTGGATGTGCAGCACCAACTCGCCTCGCTGCGTCTCGCACAGCACCGTCGACGTGGCGAGCAGCTTCGCCTCCTCGAGCACCCGATCCACCGCGTCCTGTTCGGCTTCGTCGGCTTTGTGTGGCGGTGATGGCGACGTCGCGTTGCCGTTCTTGTCCCCGCTCGAGCCCGTCAGGTCGCCGCTCACACTCGATTGCTGGCCGTCCACTGCGGCGAGGATGGCATCGAGGATGTCCTGCTCCTCCTTCGACGTCAAGGCAACCGCAGCTGCAGCAGCAGCCTTGGCTCTCGCCGGCGCAGCGGAAGCAGTACTAATGCTACTCGTCTTCTTTGGTGCGTCGCCGGTGGACGATGCTTTTTTCGGTGTTCCCTTCTCTTCAGGAGCCGACTTATTGCTTCGTGCCTGCAGAGGAAGACTCATGGATGGTGATGCAGACGCAGATCGTATTGGCTGTGCCTCTTCTTTGCTGACGGGAGGGGACGCTTCCCCCAGAGGCGTTATTCTCAGCCATCGCAGGAGTAGGCTTGCTGGGCACGAAGGGCGTTGCACCGGCGGTGATGCTCACCAGCTCCTGCAGCAAGAGCGCCTCGTCGTCTGCACCGAGTGCGTATGACGTGCTGGCGAAGTTCGATCCTCTTTTGGTGTCGTTAACGTCGCCAGTTCGCGCACTCTGTTCACTAGTTGCAGCGGCGGCGGTGTAGAGGCTGAGGGAGGGGAGTTGACGCAGAGCATCGCTGACCGCTGCGTCCTCGGCGGCGATGGTGCTGGCACCAGGTTCCCGTCTGCGGACTGCCGGACTCGGTCCAGCGAACTTGCCCACAGCGCTGGACATCATTTCTATTACTTTTTTTTTCGGCGTAATGCGATAAAGATACGAAACAGCGGACAAGGTCACTCTTACAGCTTGTACCTCTATTTGTATGATCAAGCGTCCTTGCAAGGACGCAGCACCAAGTGGGACTTGGTGGCACACACACACAGATAATAAGCAGGGTCGGCTCCAATGCGGTGTGTTTGAGTAGGTGTAGAGAAGCGAGGAAAACTGATGAAAAATTGCAGTATTTCTTCGCTGCTTCGGTGAAAGGAAGAGAAACAAAGGTGCAGAAGGTGAGAAGAGATAGTATTTAGAACACTAGTAATCCCAGTGAGAGAACAGTTAGCCGCACATTCTGCATCCGATAGCACTGACGGAAAACGTGTCACGAGTGCTCACGTCATCGTCGCCACTGTGTTCACTCGTCTGATGCCTCGCCTGATGTGCTTGGGGAGGCAGCCATCACACACCGAGTGGGGAGTAAAACACCACAAAAGAGAACAAAAAGAGTAATAATTGACATACTCTACAGTCCAAGGCACGAATGCTTCAGAGCACACCGCACGAACGTGTGTCGCAGGCTTTCTGATTCTCGTGTACCTGCCGTCCCTCTTTACCACAGAGAAAGAGAGAAAGAGACTCGTGGAATTGCTACACATTTCTTCAAGCCTTTTTTTTTTGGTTCGTCACAGCATCAAAATGCAGAGAAGGTTAGGAGACATACATGTACATGGGCTAACGTGAAGGCAAATGAACAAGGGATACAGTAGTAGTAGTAGTAGTAAAGAGAGAGTAAAATTAGAAAAACATTCGAGCTTTGCAGCAGTGTTCAGAAAAGGAAAAGAAGAAAGGTGATCGGCTTCTTCAATCTCTCGTTGTGTACAGCGTAGTAGAAAAGGTAAGAAAGGAAAAAGATACCACGCGTGTGTGTGTGAGGTGCGTCCACGAAACAAGACAAGGGGCTGTCGGACATCGCCCTCAACAAGAGGAGAGAAAGAACGAGGGTATAAAACAAAAGGGAAGGGAGTCTAGGAAGCCGTCAAACATCAAGAAATAATAAAATTAACAAAATACGAGGGGAGAGGGTGAGTGTTGTGGGTTATCTTTTCCCTTCACAGTGTCTTTCTGCCTGTCCCTCCTCTCCCATCTTCAAAAAGACAAACAGGTCGGGTTGAACTAGACGAAAACAAAGATAACAAGTGCGTGGCGCAGACGTTCGCCGCGGCTCAACCTCTAAAAAAAAAAAAGAGAGAGAGAGAAAGAAAAGAGAGAAGACAGGGAAAGAGCACACACTGGCACCTGTCAAGGAGCATGACACGCAGGACCTTTCTCCGTTTAGATTAGCGGCAAAAAAAGGAGGGTATGTACATGGCGTAACACGGTCACAGCAAACACACCAAAAGAGACACACGCACAACGAGCGTAGCACAATGTCAAAAGGTGCAGCAAGCGTTTCATCAGAGGAGAAAACAAGAAAGAGTAGCCATTTATCTTCAGGTAACAACGAGCCTTGCTCTCTCTCTCTCTTCTCTTCCACTTGTACTGCCGTCCTATAGCTCTACATGCCTGGCTCATCGAGGTGAGTCATCCTGTACGTCTGCTTCGCGCCGATCTGCTCCATCAAGTCCTGACGGTACTGCTGCTTGCGCTCCGTCCGGCGCAGGCGGTCCTCGTCGCACATCACGCGGTAGGACTGCGCGGCCAGCTCGTTGCGCTGCCGGGTCACCTCGGCCGGCTCATCGTAGTTGTTGCGCTGGCGGAACTCCTTGTCGCGTGCGATGGACTCCTCGAACTCGCGGCGGAATGTGTCCTTCTTGCGCTGCGCCGCCTCCTGCTCCTCCTTGGCGAGGCGCCGGTCGCGCTCCGCCATGGCGGCCATCTCCTCGTACAGCTTCGCCTCTGTTGCCTTCTTGTTCTTGGTGGCCTCGCGGTGGAAGACCTCGTTCTGCAGCTGCAGCATGTGCGTTGCGTTCTTCTGCCGCCGCTCGTCCATCTCAGCCCGGTGGCGGTTGTTCTCGTTCACGAGCGTCTGCAGCTGGTGGTCCTGTGCCTCGCGGGCTTCGCGGTTGGCCTGCTTCATCGCGAGCTCGCGCTTGTTCGACGCCTTCAGACGGTCCATGTACTGCCGGTCCTCCTCGGCCTCGCGGGCACGTGCCTCGGCCACCAGGCGGTCCTGCTCCGCGCTGATCTCCCGCAGCGCCGCCATCTGCGCCTCGCGGCTCTCGCGGCTCTTCTGCAGCGTCTCCTGCCGCTCAGCCAGCTGGCGCTTCGCCTCCGCGTCGTAGATGCGGTTGTACTCGCGCTTCTTCGCCGCCTCCTCCTCGCGCTGGATCTGGTACGTGTTCTCGTTCGCAGCGGCCGTGCGGGAGGCGCGGAGAGAGCGGCTCTTTGCACCGGGGAGGGGACGTGTTGGCGCGGCGGCGCTGCCGGAGGTTGCTGTCATGGTGGCATCTCCTGCTGCCGTCGCGGCAGTCGGCCTCTTGCGGGACTGCGTCCACTCCTGCTGCTTCTCCTGCTTCTCCTGCTGGCGCACCGTGGCGAGGCGGACGTCCTCGGCCTCGAGCTGCTTCTTCGTCGGCTCGTACTGCGCGACGCGACGGCGGTTCACCTCGACAAGGTAGTGGCGGCGCGACATGCCAGCGGGGCCCGACTCAACCGGTGGCAGCGGCATTGTGCTTCGTGCCTTTGTGCTTGTGTGTGTGTGTGTGTGTGTGTGTGCTTTAGATGGGTGTTGATAGTCGGAGATGGGTAGGAAGCGTGATACAGAGCCGTCAACACAAACAACAATAGATACAACCGCGGCAACTGCTAATCGGTGTTCTCTTCGAGGACTTCTAGTACAAAGGGGGCGGCTAAGTAAAAGAATAAAAAAAAACGGAGGTATGGACACACAAGAAAAAGGTGCTGCTACTTACAAGTTGACCACGTTAGGTTTAAAGAGCTGCAACAAAAATAAAGATGACAAGGAGCCAAAAAAAAAGGGAGAGTGAGGGATAGAAAGAAATCAGAAAGTCACTTGAGGAGTAGCGGACATCAGAGGAAGGGTGAGAAGACGACACAGATACCTTCATCACAACGTAAATGATGGCTGCATTGACGTGCGACTGTCGAGGATGCACACCGCAGCCGATTCGGTGTAGAGGAGTTCTATTTTTTTTGAGTTGTTGTTGGGTGTAGTACACATCGGCGTCAAAAACACCGAAACTCATAGTTTTCCGTATCCAGAAACGGGTTGCAGACTCCATGAGGAGCATCCAAGAAAAAAAGAATTGCTTCACTGCTCACAGGAGGTAGCGGTCAACAACAGCGGCGAGTACCTCTGCATGGTCAGCCGAGTCGTTCAAAGCGGGGATGTACTGCACATCGCGCCAGCCAAGTCGCCGCACCACGGGGAAGAGCGACTCCTGCAGCTTCCACACGGTGGCGGCATCATCGAGGGCCTCACCAGGACACACAACAAAGGCCGTTGGCGCCATGTCAAGCGGAAGCGGCGTGCGAGACAGCCGCGGCGCAGCGAACGCGCTGCTTTCGCAAAACGGTGAGTCCACTTCGCCTCGGTTGGTGACGGAGGTGAGGGGCGTGGCGCTGAGTGAGCTGCGGGCTGAGATGCTTTTCAGCTGCCGGATGATGCTGAGAAAGACCCGGTCCAGCCGCGGCTCCTTCAGCTGCTCACTGCCCTGACCAAGAAAGGCGGTCTTGATGCGGCTTTCGTTAAGACTGCCGCGGAAGAAGGCAGTGTCTTCGGGCGAGGGCAGACGCGCTCCTCCAGCACCTGGCCACGGCGCGCTGAGCCGCGCACGAAGCTGGTCCGCCGTGCTGGTGTACTCGTCGCGATAGGTGTCCCCGTTGGCCGCCACATACCGCTGCGTCCCTTGAAAAACAACGAAGAGCCAATCTGGCTGGCCATGCTCGCCGATGTAGCGGCGAATGTGCCGATGCCACGCCTCGAGGAAGGCCTCGTGGTGCGCGTAGCTGCGAAGGAAGTGGACGGTGGGAATGTTGTGGTGCTGCTGGAAGTAGGCGCTGCCCATGACGGCGTCCCAGACCGAGCCGGTGAACTCCGCCTTGTGAAGCGGGTAGAGGGGCAGCACAATCAACGCCTCTGATTCCACACGCACCAACGCACCGCCGGAGTCGCGGCTTTTGCTGCCGTAGTGGCCCCGCAGACGCAGCCGTTCGAGCGCTGCTGCCACGCTGCCGCTGCAGTGGTAAGAAGCCGACCTCCACCTGCACTGAGACATCACCGCGTCCATGCAGACGCTGCGCGAGCCACTCCTCGAGCAGACGGCCGAGGTTCTCTGCCATCGCCACCACAGCAGCGCTGCCCTGACAAGAGAGCTGTCCCTTTCTTCTCGCAGCTGCTGTTTTTACCGCTTAGCGGCGGTGGGGACACAATCCAGCTGCTGCGGTACATCTTCTGCTGCTCACGCAAAATGCGCGGCAGGACGACGGCGTACACCAGCGGGTGCCACAGCCACCGTGGAAGGAAGTCGTAGGCGCGTCGGTTTGTGAAGCGGCGAACAAGAAAGCACAGGACGGACCACCACCGCGTGCTCTCTGGCGCGCCTTCGCAGACGAGGAGGACGCCGTAGCGCCGCGCCGTGTTGAAGCGCTCCGGCAGCGCCGTTGTTGCGATCGGAGTATCGCTCATGATTATCTACGGGTGTCAAAAGACACAAGACAAGGAAAAAGAAACTGGGAAGCGATGGAAAACAGTGGAAAACGGGAGAGCGAGAAATAGTACAGGAACGCAAAGACCTAAAGCAGTAAGCGTGCAGTGGAGTTGTGGGCAGCGAGCTGAGAAAAAAAAAGAACTGTTACAGCATTGGAAAAAGATTTTGTTTTTGAGTGTTGTGCTGCGAGAATTCGAAGCGGTGCGGAGCAAGCAAGCAGCAGTTTTGAAGGGTGGAGGAAAGGAGGAGAAAAGTCCTAAAAGAAAACCACAGGGAAAAGGAAAGCAAAAGAAGAAGAGAAAGGTTGAGTGGAGTCGTGGCGCTGACGTTTGTAGCAAGACCGCAGCCGTCCAACAGATACCCAGAGAAAACGATGCGGCCTCAGGAAGAGGAGTGAGTGTAATTTGATGCGCTGCGCGGTAAGAAAACAAGCGAAGAAATTAGCAAAAGAAGAAAGGGGATTAGAGGAATGATAATAAAGAATACAAAGCAGCGGACAGCGGCTGACTTCTGCGAGCGAAAAAACCATCCATAAAACGCCGCATGCGAACACACCCACATACACACAGATCATCAAGAAGAACGCGGTGAGGCACCAACTCTCATGTTGTCTTTTTTTTGTTGTTTTCTTTCCGAGTTTGGCCGCCAGTGGCGCACATAGTTGGAGCGGTTCTTCTCCTACGTGGAGAAGAAAGACAGAACTATCCCCTCTCAAACTGTCTCTTCCCTTGCAACGTACCGGCTTTGTTGTTATTGACTTTTTCTGCTGCGCGAACGGCGATCGCAATGACAACGACGGAGCGTGCTTTCGAGCGTAATGTGACGCGAGACAAGAGTGAAGGAGCAAGCCAATTAAGACCCAGTAGATAAGGACGCCAACAGAGGAAGAAAAAAAGTAAAAAATGGATAAACTATGCACGGCGACTACCAAACGCCAATTCTCACGAGAGCAACCTGTTTGTGAGGAGTACGGTTCACCATCTTCGTCTCCTTCGACTGCAGAGAAGAAAGAAACAAGGGGGAAAGATTGGAAAACGCAGCTTCTCACGCTGAAGTCTCCAGCGCTGCAAGCGCCTCGTCAATGCGCACCCACGGCTGATTCTTTCCAGCGTTGCGCAGGAACAGCCGGGTCTGGATGAGGCGCAAATACACCACCCGCTTCTGCGCGTTCTGGCGGTTGTACAGCACGTACTCGCCGGAGGTTGAAGCAACCATGTGGAAGCGCCACGGCGACTGTGGGTTTTCCTCGTAGTGCTCATTAAGGTGGCGGCTGAGGGCGATGTCGATGCCGTCCCAGTGGCGGCTGTGGTAGCGCGGCGGCTTCGTGGCGGCCAGCGGTGAACTCGGTGACTTCCACACCACCCGCGGCGCGGACTTCTTGCGCTGCTCGAGCAGCTCCGACTCCTCCGCTGCGGTAGGCTTGGTGGGCCGCAGCATGCCATCGCGCAGGTAGAAGACCCGACCGCCGCCACCGCTGCTGGTGTTGTCGTCGTCGTCACCGTCCTCAGCCCCGTCCTCCTCGACATCGTCCTTTGTTCTTGGTTTTTGAGGCGGAGTGCGTGGCATCGCCTGGGCTTACCCCGCGCTCCTGTGGTGTGTGCAAGTCCTCGCTTTGCGGCTTTGGGCTTTCGCGGCTCGGCGCCTCTTCCTCTTCCTTCGTGGTTTCGGCAGCTGGCGGAGGTGACGACGCAGCAGCGGGGGTGCGCTGCGGCGTCGCACTCTGCGCTCGAGAGGTCTTCGCTGACGGGGTCGGACTCGCTGCGCGATCAGCAACTGCAGAAGGTGGAGGAGGAGAAGCAATCTGATCTACTGTTGCCTCATTTGATACGGCAGAGTTGGCAGATGTGGCCAGCAACTCATCGGCTGCGGGTGCTTTCCTTTCTTCTTTCGTCGTGTCCTCTTGCACCGGCGCTGCGTCGTTCGCCTCGTCCTTCACTTCTGCTGCTGCTTCTGCTGCCGTGGCCTCGTGCGTCTCCTCTACTGACGCTCCGCAACTTCGCCCACCCCCCTCTTCTTTTGCTGGCGCCTCTCCCTCCCCCCGCAGCAACGGGATCGAGCCCTCGCCGTCAACCTCCTCCTGCCCCTCCTTCGCCTCCGCCTCCTTCACGATGCGGTCGAGGTCTGTCTTGCTGAGGCGATTTGCCTGCTGCTCAATCTCGTGCTCGTACATGATGATGTTCGGCGCAAACTGGATGGTACCGGCGCTGTAGGCGATGCGGGCCATCGCCATGAGGCACGTCACGACCTGCCGATCGCTTTTTCCGTCGACCAAGTCCGAGTCGGTGAAGAGCTGCGCGTCGACGAGGTGAAAGCGAGACTTCGCCTCTTTGAGGAACGTTGCGACGTTGTCACGAATGAAGAACCCGGTGGCGCGCTTGGGCAGCTTCAGCTCCGCATCCGGGACCGGCGGGTCACGCATCTTCTGCAAGAGTACGTGTAGCAGCACACCGTTGCGCAGCGCGTCAATGAAGTTGGGCATGGCGAGCACGTCCGTGTTGTGTGCCTCGCCAAGCATCTTGGCCAGCCACTCTCGCACCTCCTCCGCAATGATCTCATCGAGGTTCTCCCGCGTTGGGGCAGCGCTCAGGTGGCTCGGAGGGCGGGCAAAGACAACCGAAGCCTCCTCTCCGTTTTCGTCGTTCGCCACGGCGTCTAAGGGAGGAGCGGCCTGCCAGCCCGGACATGCTGTTCTCGTTCACCGTGACGTGGCGCAGCTGACTCGTGGTGCGCATGAGCTCCGTCGACTCCCCTGTCGTGCTGTCGCTGACGGTGTTGAGGTTTGACCGCGCAGCTTGCAGGCTGCGGTTGGTGACGTGGTGGATGCTAAACTTGCGCTCCAAGGTGCGGACAGCATCGCGCTCGCTGAAGCCCTTCATCTCCGTCTGCCGCAGCACACTCTCCACGTCCGCATCGCTGGCGGTGGAGACGGCCATGCGCAGCCGCTTCGCCACGGCATCGCGCTGTGGAAGCCTCTGGATCTTGTAAAGCGTGTAGAGGCTATCAAAGAGCTGCGCCGGCGACGTACCCTTTTCTTCCGCGGCGGCGACGACGCTGTTCACCTTTTCCACCTTGGAAAAGTCGTAGATGCGGAACATCTCCTTCAAGTCGTAGCGATCCTGCTCGGAGTACGTGTGCGACATGGCGGTGTGCAGCAGATCGAGAAAATGAAAAACAGAAAAAAGGGAAGTAAAGCGTTTAGCTTTTGTTTTTGTACCTCTTCCACTTGTCTCTTTTTTTTTGTTGTTGTTTTTGAGCGCGTTCCAGTGGAAGCTCTTACGCACAAGGACAGCACGGGGTAGACTATGTAAGGGGGAAGAGAAAGGGGGGAAAAATAATAATCTCTAACGGAAAAGAATGGGAAAAAAATGAGGAAGAATGTAGTGGTGCGAGCGACGAGACGGCGCCGACGAAGTGAAATGAGAAAAAACTTGTAAAAGTGAAAAAGAAAAGGTAAGTGGAAGCGGTTTTTTTTCCTTTTTGGTGTGCGTTTGTATTGCTTAACGTGGGTCTCTCCCGGCGTGTGTTGTGCACCTTGTTGTGTACGGTGCATCCCCAAAGAGCGAGAGAAGAAGCGGGGGAAAGTCAATAAAACGCCGCGAATTAGAGAGAAATACAAGTGGGGGTAGATGGAAAAGGAAAAATAAAGGAACACGAAGACCATCATGCAGATAAGGCGGAAGCCGAAGCAAGAGAAGCGAGAGAGGCTTTTCACGCTGGTGTCACAGGTTGCCTCCATACACGCATTCTATCTTGTTTTCGAGAGGGACAGAGCGAAGTACACGCAAAACAGTCCTCCTTTCACTGCACACGCTTTTGCATGCATGTGAAACGAAGTGCCACACGAAGAGCGGGATAAGCAACATGTTTCCAGTTTAATCGCCTCAACTATGGCCGTTCTTGTAATTCGCAACGAGCACGATAGAGCCGTTAACGGAAGGCGGGGAATAAAAAATAAACGGTAGATTACTCGTGCGCCATGCATCTTACAGGAAAAAACACTTAAGAAAAACAAAGACTCTGCCTTATTCACCCGCTTGTAGGTGAGCAGAGAGAAAGAGAGAGAACAGAGTTGAGGTGCTGCGGCTTGCATTCGAGAGGGGTCAACTATGTGAGCAAGCGCAACAAGCAGTGCAACTACTCCATCGTTTTCCACCTGCACTGCTTCTCTCTCACGCCACACGTACCGTGTAGTCCTTACAGACACGTCAGGGAACGGCGGCTGTCGACGCAGAACCTTTCAGAAGAGAGGCGACTGCTACTTCTTCTTTTTTGAGAGAAATTTATGAGAGGGAAGTAGTCCGTGGAGAAGTGCTGGATGTATTGAGTCAACACCTTCAGGGATGCATGTCAATGATGCTCTCTCTCTCACTACTGAGCAATGATAGAGGCGATATCGTAGTAATCCCCGCTGGCGCCATCCGACGGCGCCTGCACGCCCTTCTCGGTGATGATGCCACCCGTAATGAGCTCGCCTGGCGTGATGTCAAAGACGGGGTTCCAAATAGAAAGGTGCGGACCATCCGCCACCACGCGCTGCTTCGTCACCATGTTCGTGGTAATCTCCGTCGTCTCACGCTCCTCGATCTCGACCTTGTCGCCGCTCGGCGTCGTCGCGTCCAGCGTCGTCGCCGGCGCCGCCACGTAGAACTTCACCCCGTGGAACTTGGCCGACACAGCAAGGTTGTAGGTGCCGATCTTGTTGGCGGTGTCGCCGTTCTGGCAGATGCGATCTGCCCCAACCACCACGGCGTCGATGGCGCGGCTTCTCATGAGGGAGGAGGCCGCGCCGTCGCAGATCAGGGTGCAGGGAATGTTCTCCTGCACGCACTCGTAGACGGTCAGCCGCGCTCCCTGGTTCCACGGCCGCGTCTCGCACGCGTAGACCTGCGCCAGCTTGCCGTCGTAGTGCAGCTGGCGCACGACGCCGAGAGCGGTGCCGTAGCGCGACGTCGCGAGAGCGCCGGTGTTGCAGATGGTGAGCACGTTCACCGTGTCGCGACCGGCAGCGCGGGCGGCGGCAAGGATGTGCGCCGCGCCGTGCTTCATGATGCCCTCGTTGAAGGCCACATCCTCGGCGTAGACAGCCTCGGCCAGCTTCGTGAAGTCGCCCGCCACGTCGGACGCCGGCTGGCTCACGTCAAGCTTCTCGATCTGCACCTTGAGGTCCCGCAGACAGTTGAAGAGGTTCACCGCGGTGGGGCGGCTCGTCATGACGTAGTCGCAGCTCTTCAACAGAAAGTCCTGCACAGCCTCGCCGCTGGCCAGCTCCCCGCTCGCCACCTTGTTGGATGTCGCCACAGCGATGCCAAGGGCGGCGCTGACGGCGATGGCGGGTGCGCCACGAACGCGCATCTCCTTGATGGCTGTCCAAATGTCCTCGACGGTGCAGACATCGTCGAATACCGTCTCGAGGGGCAGCTTGCGCTGGTCCAGCAGCCGCAGCGTGCCCGGTGCGTACTTGATGGACTCGAGCGTGGCGTGGTGTGGTTGCGACATGGTGTAGTACAGGCGGAGGAGTCTGAGAGGGTTCTTTACGTTTTGAGACGAAGCGGTTCTTGCGGAATGCGTCCGTGTATGCAAGTTGATGTCGTGAAGAAAGGGAAGGAGTGGGGGAGGAGCAATACAAAGAAAAGAAAAAAAATTGGAGTAGACACCTGTGGGGATAAATCCGAAGCAGGAAGAGAAGCTTTGTGGACGCTCACTGATACTATGCAAAAACCGTTTCGAGTGTGCTCCACCTCCGCTTAAGAGCTCATGCTCAGCTTCACATTGGTCGTTGCGTACATACGGATACATTGTGGAGAGAAAACAAAACGTATCGCGGCTTGTCTTCGCTTTCCACCTGTCTTCTGGTTCAACTTTTACATTGGATTATATTACTCCGGAATGGCTCTTGTCGCCTCTGTATTGCGACAAAAAAAAAACCTTTCTAAGAGTTCAAGCAAATGTCCTCACTTCCACCCAATGCAGGCGAGGAATGGCATCGCGTGCAAAGGGGATGTAGCTCAGCGTGTACCACGTAAAGGCCAGGTACTGCAGCAGCACCGTAATAATGGTGAGGAAGGCAATCTTCACCGCCAAGGCGAACACAAAGGTGAGCACCATGCAGGCAATGAAGAGAAGCGTCGCGGCCCAGCGATAAGACTTGAGCATGCTCTTCAGCTGGTTCAGTGGGCCGCAGAGAAAAAAAGTGCTGCCGACGGAGAAGATGTTCGCCACGGTGTTGATGACTGCGAAGGTGTTGAAGTCGCCCTTGAAAACCATCACCCAGGCGATGACGGAGCACAGGACGCTGGCTGCCATGCAGGCCCCAAAGCCGATGAGACGCTCCTTGAAGGAGAAGGAGGGGCAGAGCGATTTGTTTTCATCCTTCTGCTGCTGTGTCCTGCCACCAAATTCTTGAGGGATGTGATCGCCAATGGGGCTGTTGTAGATGCCCTCCAAGTTGTCCAGCTTGAGGTAGGACGACTGCAGACCACTCGAGGACGCCATAGTTACCGGACTCGACTTCCTGCTAAAGTTGTTTAAAAAAATCGAAATGTAAGGCTTCACAAAACGTACCACGGAGCGAGCACGCAGATGGGCAAGACGATGCAGAACGCAAAATAAAGCGCTCTGTGGGTCTTTTAGTTAATGTCCAAACAGTGATCGACTTTGAGGCGGACGTCAAACAGAAGGCGGTGGTCGAGGTCGTCGAAGATAGCAGAGCGGGGAAATCTAAGTATGACGAAAAGTTGATTAATAGCTCGGTGGTGCCCTGAGGGGATAAAAGAAATGTCGTTTTGCTGTTTTTGCACAACTTTGTTCGCCTTAAGATGTTCTTTTGTCAGTATATCAGCAACCATCGATTCACTTTCGCACATTAGGTCTTTCATACGCCGAACTGCAGAGCTGGTCACAAAACCAGAAGAGAACACGCTGAAATTTTTTTTTTTAGAAAAAGAGCAGACTGTAGCGTCCTGTCCTCTTTATGACACGAAGAAAGAACGCAGCCAACCACACACACACATACACGCGCACACAAATAGAGCAGATTAAAAGAGATGAGGCACCAACGCACACATGACAAGTTTTTTTTTTTATCGACGCTTCTTCTGTGCCTCCCTCCACTGCCGCGACGACTCCTTCTCTGAGACCGTCTTCGCCTCTCTTGAGGGGATTGTCAGCAGAATGTTTTTCGTCACCTCCATGATGTGCTTGAAGCGATCCGGACCGAGCAGGGTGCCTCCCCACCACCGCGTCACAATCACCACGTACCCATCCACCTTCAGCTGATCCATGAGAAAGGCCATCTTGATGGACGCACCAGACTCGCCGTCGTCGTCGGTGTCCTGGTGCAGCATGCCATTGTCATCCGTAAAGCGGTAGGCGTAGATGGCGGGGTGGGCAGCACAGGCGATCTGCTTGAAGGAGCGCACGTAATTGACGACACGACGCACATCCGCGATGCTGTGCACTGGGGCCATGTGCGCCACGAAGCGCGAGCGGCGATCGACAATGACGTCGCCGGACCACACGACAATGTCCGAGAATTGCTCCGCTTGCTGCTTATCAAACTCGTCGTCGTCGTCCTCACCATCGTAACCGAGGTACGCAGCATCTTCGGTGGCCTCCTCCACCTCCTTCGCCCTCGACTCCTTCAGCTCCTCGGCGACGGTCTGCGCTAGTGGGATCAACATCGCCAGCATCGGGATGCCGAGAGGGATCGACTCCCGCATGCGTTTGCCCGCCTCCTCCGTGAAGAGCGAGTGGAGCTGCGCATTAGGGCTGGAGAGGAGAAATAGTTGCGGGTAGCTCTCCTCCGGGTAGCCGCGTCGAGGCAGCGTCACCTGCAGCTCGAAGCGGAAGGGCAGGTGGACGAGGAGGGAGTCCTCTGTGCCCTCGTAGCGCTCACACTCGTCGCTAAACATGCTCAGAATCATCTCAATCTCCTCCTCATTGGAAGAGGACATGGTGACAGGGAAGTAAACCGTGTACTACGCATGTATGTCCGTTTAACTCAATAAATTAGCGCACCTTGGCGGAGGTGCAGGAAATGCATTCTTGGCAAAGGTAAAATAGAGAGAGAGAGAGCAACAAGCAGTCGAGAATAACAAAGAGACACGAATGAAGTGTTGAAAGGGATTGCAAATTGCCGTAGCCAGGCAGAGCACAGTCGAAAAAATACAGTCATATTTGCTCCTCGTTGTCAAGGAGTGTACCTTAATAGAGAAAAGAATTGTAATGGGCTTTATTGCTCGCCTTTGCGTCTTTCCCAGATCACAAAGTTACATGGTTCTTTTTAAATCCACAACCAACCCCCCCCCTTAAAAAAAAAAAAAAAAAAAAAAAACCCCCCCCCCCCCCCTTTTTCCTTTTAAAAAAAAAATTTTTTCCTCCCCCCCTCCACCATTAATTTTTTCCCCCCCAACAAGGGGGTTTTTTGGGGGGGGGGCGGGAAAAAAACATTTTTTTTTTTTTTTTTTTTTTTTTTTTAAAAAAAAAAAAAAAAAAAAAAAAAAAAAAAAAAAAAAAAAAAAAAGGGAAGCTTTATTTTTTTTAAAAAAAAAAAAAAAAAAAAAAAAAAAAAAAATTAAAACGAGCAATTTGCACTGCTTCTGCTCCCCTCTTACGAGCTTTTGTTCTTCGATCCAGCAAGCTCGGTCAACTCGTCCAGCATGTCGTCCATCTTCCCATCCAGTCGCAGCACCATGCTGGAGAGGTTGTTCAGCACCACGGCCCGTTCCTCGCTTGTGCGTGTGCACGTGGGGGGGGGGGAAAGCAAAAACCATCTTTTTCTTTTCCTCCCCCCCCGGGGCGGCGGGGGGTGCCCAAAACGAAAATCAGCAATCGCAGTCGCCAACTCGGCAAAGTCAGCGGTGGTCGCATCACCACTGCGGTGGCGGACGTTCGCCGGTCCAGCTGACATGTTGGGTGTCGCCGACTGCTGCACTGGCGTTTTTGACGGCGGTGGCAGCGGCGCGGGGGTGTAGAGCGGGTTGGGCACCGGCAAATGATTGTAGATGTACCACGCGCGCTTCATCGCGTACTCTGCACGCGCCGGCTGGTGTGAGCACCGCGTCATCAAGTTCCGTGTCGTGATGCTGGCACGGAACGTTCGCGGGATGCTGCTCACCTCCTTGTCGCGCAGCATGTCGCGGTTCACAACCTCGCCGACGAGACTCGATGAGAGATCGTCCTGCGCCTTGTCGGAGACGCCGTGTGGGTAGTGGTAGTAGCCCTCGCCGGAGAAGATGAGCAGCGAGCGGGGCTCCAGTACGACGCTCTGCAGTGGCACGCGCTGCCCAATGTCGCCCTCGGCAAACTTGAAGGTGTCGTTGTAGTGGTCCATCGGGTGGTTCTCGTAGAGGCCTTGCCGCGGGTAGAAGCTCATGAGGCACGACGAGGCCAGCGAGAGCACCGTGACCATTGGCACGTAGATCGGGCCATCGCAGTGAGGGCCGATGCCTTCGCCCTGTTGGTACTCGTGGATGCGGACACTGTTGGGGAACGTCGTGGGGGTGAAGAGGCCGTCGTACACCTGCATATCCAGCGCTTCCTGCACCCACGGTGGCATGTTGGCGTCGCTCACAAAACTCTTCTGGCACTCGTCGCACATCGTGCAGCCCCACTCCTGCACCGTCCGCTTCGTCAGCTTCGACTTGAGCTCCGGAGGGGTGTCCTTGATGAACTGCAGCATCTGCGCCTCTTCGGCGAGCGAGATGTAGTCGGGGATGTAGTAGAGGCCGGGAATGCGGCCCACCGCGTACTTCTCGAGGTCGATGTGCGGGACGGCGATGTTAGCGACGCGACTCGCAGATGAAGAAGACGGCGAGATGTCGCAGAGGAAGCTGCGCTCTTCTGCTCAGCCCGTATGCGGTGTGAGTTGGCGCGGAGGTGGTCAGGGAAGACGTGGGCGAAGACATTCTGCAGCTCTGCGTTGGGGACGAAGGGTTTCAGCGCCGCGTCCGCACCACCGACGGGCAGCCGAGCCGCGTTGAACTGCCCAGTCGACGTTACCCCGTCGCTAAGAGAGGTTTCAGCTGCGGTGACGTCGTTTTTTACCGCCTCGCCTTCCGTCGCGCCGTGGCGATTCTTCTGCAACGGCAGCAGCGCCGGCACCGCGTTGTTGCGGTTCACCCGACGCCACACACCCACCAAAGAGAAGGTGGTGTAGTCGGAGGACTTGGTGGTGACCTTTTTCACCATACCCGTCACATCAAACCGCAGGCCGAACTGCGGCACCACCGTGTCCGTCGGCTGGTACGTGTAGCTCTCGAGCTGCAACGTAAAGGCAGTGCCGGTGGCCCCGGCGTCGAGCACCTCCACTTTACCAATACCGTAGCCGAGCCCATTCGAGGGGCGGTAGTAGACAAAGCGGTCGTGGTCCACGAAAAGCTCACCCTGCAGGTCGTCTGTCATGACGAGCCAGGGGCCGTATATGTCACGCATAAAGTCTACACCCACCGCGCTCTCAGTGACGATGTCAGCGGCGAGCTCCGCCGGGTCCACTGTGCTGGAGGCGGAGAGGTCGGCGGCGTTGAAGTTGGGGGTGGAGTGGCGGAAGCCTTTCTCCTGCATCGTGGCGTTGAGGTTGGCAGTGGAGGAGGGCGTGGAGTGCCAGCGCTGGGCGGTCGTGGCGGCCGCTGTTGAGGCACTGAGGCACCCTGACCGTCGCGAGCAGCCCAACGCTGCCACACGCCGAGCACGCAGCAGACGCCTCATTTTCGCTGGAGTGTGTGTGAGTTTGGTTGCGTCTCTTCGCTCCTGATGCCCTCCGCAAAGAGATGAACACGCAGTAGTGACGGAAATAAACTGTTGTGTGCAGTAGAGAAGAAGTAGAAGGCGGCAAAGGCGAGCGGAATTGGGAAGGTGCGCAAACGGCAAACAACAGGCGAAAACAGGAGGATAAATAGAATCACCTATTCCTTACAACAGAAAGCTTCAAAGCCCTGATCAGCATTGCCATCAGCACTCAACAACGAGTCCACGCATTACCACTGGGGTCACACATCGGAAGTAGAAAAGTGGACGTGAGAAGACGAAGTGGCACACTACCGCCACCATCCTCCTTTAAAGGTTTTAAAGCCTTTCGTAAGCGTAGATTGCAATCGGAAATAAAAGGAAAAGCAGAGCGATACAGATAAGAATGCGAGCAATTAAGAGCACAGTCGGAGGTAAAACGAAAAAGAGAGATAGGAGAAAACAAAACGCAATATACAGAAGAAAACTGTAGCTCGTTCTCCACCGGAAAAGCACAGGTATGCCACCGTACGTCACGGAGAGGCAAAATATAAAATAATAAACAAGCACAAGGGTAGAGCGCCACTTGCTAAGATTTCCAGGCACACACGGCGTCACGAAACCGTTGCAACAGCAGCGCTTCCCTCGCAACAACGGTCGACTGCAGCGCCGCTTCGTTCGCCGCCCCCATACAAATACACGAGTATTGCGTAACCGTGATGGTGTGCTGCTCCGGCGCAAGCTCGCCCGGTATTGAGCCAGCTGCTGTTGCGCTGGTGTTGGGTGCTGGCGCGCGAGGTGGCGTGTCCCCAAAGCTCCGCTTGACACGCTCCACAAGTCGCTGCAAAGGCCGGCCACTCTGCTCTCCACTAGGAGACCGGTTCCTGCCCGCCTCACCCGCACGCGTTTCCTCCCTCCTCGCACACTCCACGGCAGACGCAACCCAGCCGGAGCAGTAGATCACCCCTTCACGCACTCCATCCCCCCTTCCGCTGAATAATGTACCCCACACACCAGCCGCAGCCTCGTCGTCTTCGCTTGGCAGTGGACGGTCACAGTTGAGGCGGCTTAACACTAAGGTGGGACTCTGCCCTTGCAGAGCGTCGAGGAGGCCGACCGCCTCGAGGAAGGAAAAGGAGACCGGGATAAACGACGGATCTGCCTCGTCTCTCAGCTCCACGTGAAGTGAGGAGAATCCGGGGGAAGAGGGCAGCTCCTCGCACAGCACGACGCGGTCGTCCATCGTGTAGCGAGTGCGCGCCGCAGTTGCTGACATGTAGGCCGATAGGTGACGCAGCGAGCAGGGGAAGTCAAGGGAGAAGATGAAGAGCGGCGGCAGCGCGGAGTTCGTCGATGCGGAAGCCTCACCGCGTGGTAATTGGGCACTGCGCACAACAACATCGCCGACGCGGCACACTACATTCCCTGCTGTCCCTACGGTGCGATGCACATCGTACATGTAGCGCAGAAGCGGCGTCTTGTCCAGCGGTGCCATCGCATCTGCCGCCCGTTGCGCCTCCTGCGCCTCACAGAGACTACGCACGCGCTGCATGCGGCCACACATCCAGGCACTCACTGACCACAGGAAGTCCGCCGCCACGGTCTTCGACTTCTTTTTCACCGCAAACTGCGAACCGGTGCGACGCACAAACCGCGACGACGCCGGCGGCGGGTCAAAGAGGATGTAGTGCGTGAGGCGGATGTCCGCGGCGGAGCGCGGGATGGCGACGGCCACGACACCAAACACACGCAAGCCCAATCGCTCGAACCCGTTTGCTGACGAACCGTACCGGCTCGGAGAGTTGAGGGGGCCAAGTGGCGATGCATCGCCCCCTGCGCACGTGCTCGTCCCGAAGCACACGTATGTTGAGGCAGGCAGGCCCGGGGTGTGAAAGCCCAACTGGCCTCCTTCATAGGGACTGAGTTCACTGTCCGTGCAGCGCAGGAGAACGTCCCAGGAATGGGTGAAGGGCGACTCCGCGCTGAACTGCAAGTGGCGCAACTGACAAGGCGGCGTGGCAGCAGTCCCGCTGCACCGACTAGGTATGCTCTGTCGCTGCTGAGAGCCCCCGCGCGCAGAGTCGACACTGTCTCTCTCTGTGTTTGTCGATAGCTTGGTGGCTGGTGGGACAGCGACAAGACGCACCAGCTCTGGATCGATCTCTGGTGCCCGTGCCGGACAGCGGAGAATGCGTTCTACCGTGTCCAGCGAGCACCGTACTGTCGTGCTTACCCGCAGCGCCACGCAAAGCGCCTCGTTGTTCAGTGCGCTCAGCAGTGGTGGGAGAGAGCGCAGCTCTGCCACGGCAACCCCATCTGCCTCGCGCAGCATGTGCCAGCCACTTGCAAAGGCCAGCTGAGCCAAGGGCTGCACCACCTGCGCGAACGGTGACTCTGCCACGGGTGGGAGTTGTGATTTCGATGCTTCCCGCAAAACAACCCGCGGCACAAAAGCCTCTTCCTTCTTAGGGGGTGACGACGGTGGTGGAGATGCGACAGAAGTCGAGGACGGCGGAGTGGCGTGGAGCAACTCGGTGAGGGCCGACATCATCGTGCCGGGTGTCTGCACGCCAACAGGAGCAGCGGGAGGAGTGGACGCGCCGTGGGACAGCGCAGGCAGCTGGCGGTGCGCGTACGAGGCGTGAGCAGTCGGCGGGGCGGCCATCGTACCAGTCAGAGAATTGTTGCTCAGCGTGCCGTCTGCGGTGTTGCGCGCATCGCCATCTTTCTTCACTACGGCCACCCTCCTCCTGTTGCTGTGGTGGTGGTGGTGGTGAGATTGTTCGCTGCTGCTCATGCTCCTGCTGACGTGGCTGCGTATTGGCATCCACAAGTTGAGCAGACAACACAGGCGTCCTACACTCCATCGCTGCAACCTCCACGTCAGCTGTGTGCTCCCGGTGCTGCTGCTGTTGTTGCTGCTGATAGGTCGTCTCAATGAGCTGCGACATGCGCCGTAACTTCTGCGTGTTTTGGTCGACAGCGGCGGCCACGACCCACTTGGGAATCCGCCCGCACGCGTCCACACAGCAAAGATTCATGACGCGCAGCTGGCCGACCGCGTCAGGCTCGGCCCACGCCACGTAGCCGTAGCAGTGCACGAACCCGCGAATGTAGTCTCTGCCGCCGTCCTTGGCAGGCGGGCACGACGCGTCGGTGGTGCTTCGACTGTTCTGCAGAAACACTAAACTTGTGTGCGACGACAAGTTGGAAGCACTCGAATTGTTGCCGGTAGCTGCGGTCGGGGAAGGAAGAAACGATAAGAGTGCCTCCGGAAGCACGCGACAGAGCTCCTCTCTCGTGGTCAGCACACTCGCCGTCGACACACAGAAGTCACGCGGGGAGATGAGCCACGGAGAGGGGGAGGTGTACGCCGTGTACAGTAGCGTGTTGCTGTCGCCATTGCCAGGCGAATGGAGAATGCGAATCTCCTTCAGCGTTGGGTCGCACTGCTGCGCCGCGTCGCTGTCGGCCACCAGACGTGCAAAGGTGGTGATATCTGTGGAAACCGTGTACTCCGTGCGGAAGCACTTTAGTGGAATGTTGAGGGCGGCGGCTGAAGGAATCTCGGAGACGGTGTAGCCATCCTTGCAGGACGTGCTGGTCCACGGAAGCGATGAGGAGCCGGCCAGGCTGAGCAGCGGCTCGAGCAACGGCGCGGCTGCGCGGAGTGCGTTGTCACTTGACGCCAGCATTCCTGTGTGGCGTATGCGGAAAAATGAGAAAAGGAGGGAGAACAAGACAGTTGTGTGTGGAGCGGCTCAGGATAAAAAAAAAATAGGTACCACCACCAACAACCGTGGTGTTGCGCATGTTCATGCATTCATCAGCGTTCTACATTGTAGTGAAGATGCCCGACTTGAGTCTTCTGAGAAGTAGTTCAACTTTTAAACCAATTTTTTTTTTCTGCGTTGTCGCACACTCCTCTTATTACGCAAACAAGACTCGCTGCGCCGAAACGCGCCGAACCCGCAGCAACGACGAAGACGACGACGATGTTGCATCCTTCTGACACGTCGACTTCGCCGCTGCGCTGCTTCGCTCCAACGTCACGCCGCCCTGCTCCGATGACCACTCGTGCGGTGCGGCGGCTCCACTGTCTTTTCGCGGAGTAGAGAAGTCGTCCAGCTCGGCCACCGACGCAGCACCGTGAGCGCTACCTTGCACACGCGTACGCACCGCCTGCACATGAAACGATTCCTCGCGGGGAACCGCCAATGTTGCGAAGGTGCTGTGCAGCGGTCTCGGTTGTGGTGGCACCGGCGGCGGACGAGGCGGCGCCAACACACGCTGACGCCGGTCCTCAGCACCGCAGTGTGCGGTCTGTGCGCGTCGCGTGCACCGTGGCTCAGGTGATCCTGCACAGGTCCGAAAAAAGGCGGCGTGTGCGTCCGGCTTCACTTCCTCCGCTTCCCGCCGCAGCTCCTCGCACAATCGTGATTGCACGTCTTTGCGTGTGAGACGACCGCACTGGTTGATGCGCTGCACCTCTGCGTCACTAAAGCGCAGCCACGCAGGCGGCGGCTCGTGGGCTGGAGTCCGCACACGCAGATAAACGTTGCCCACTACGACGCTCCTCGACTTGGTACGCTGCGCCGTGTCGTCGCCAGCTCCGCTATCAACGAGGTGCACCACCGGCACCGTCACCATGTACCTGTCATGATACACGTCTGGCGTAGTGAGTAGAGCTCGCAGAGAGAGCGCGACACGGCCAATCTCGGCTGTTTGAGAATCAGGTCGCGTGTCGTGGTTGAATGGTGGAACACCCGCCTTCTGCTTCGCCGTGGGCAGCAGGGCAGCAGCAACAGCGGCACTCCGAGAGCGCAGCTGGTGAAGGAGCTTCGATGACGTCTTCCCTCGACTGCACCGTGGTGCTGAGAGAGCTCGCTGCGACGGCAAAGACGACGACACCGCACCCACTGCTGTGGTCGAGGGACTAGACGAAGAAGAAGACAAGAAGACAAGGTTCAGATCTGCGTCAACGCCGTCGACGGTGGGAAGCTGCAAGTCGAGACGCAGCGTCGCTCGGTGACTCGTGAAATACACGTCCTCTGCCGCCCTATCGATTGCACGGAATACCGCAGCAGCTTGCTCAGTGGCGCGGGCAGCATCAGCCGGCAGCAGAGGACACACAACAGGACGCGGAGACGACGCGCCGAGGCACAAAGCTGAGACAAAGAGCTCGCCTCCGCGTGCACCACCTGAAGCTCTTCCACCGTCCTGCATTGATGGTGCAAGACCTGCAACGTCCACATACACGGTAGCGGCGTGCAACGGGGAGAGCAGCTGCGACCGCAGCCTTGCGTGGGCCTTGGTCGCATCAGCCCACCGTGAGAGGTACGACGTGAGGCGGCAGAGATCCCGCCCAGCGTACGCGCTCACGAGCGAGGAAATGTCACGCATTGTGTGCGCGTCATACAGCGGCAGAGACTCGTTGCCTGAAACGCTGCCTCGTCCCCTACCTTCCATTTGGCTCGTTCGCAACACGGCCGCCACTGAGCTCTTCTTGTGCGTGGTGACGCGACGCACGGGTGCGAGGAACGTGCGGTGGTGCCACTCCACCCGCACCGCAACCTCGCCGACTATCTCACCAGCACTGCTGCACAGCGGCACCCACATTGGTGACCGCGGCGAAGAAAACGTGTGTCGGGTTGAGGATGGCCGATGCAGGGAGGCCGCCAGGCGACTTTCCAGACTGACAAAGGCAGCAAGGCTCAACTCGGCAGAGGCGACGACGTCGCTGTGCCGCAGCAGGTGCTCCACCGCCATCTTGATGACTACACGCTCTCGCTGCGGTGCGGTTGTCGAGACGCGGAAGAGGTACTTGTCTTCGTCGAGCAGTGGCACGGTGCACGCCTTCTCCCTGTCGCAGGTGCTGGAGGGTGGCGGTGCGAGAAACGCATGTGTCGGTGGGCTGCAGGAAAATGTTGGGGTGCGCAGTAGGTTCACGTCGCGGTGGTAGACCTTCAAGCAGCACGCTTGGTAGTCGGGACAGTGGCAGCGGAAGCCAACGAGGCAGATACGTAGTTCCACTGGAGTAGCCGTCGTGCCGTAGGTGGCCTGCAGGCGATGCACGAGCGCCTCTTCCTTGCCCTCCGCGTCCGCGAGAAGAGGCAAGAGGCGGTGAAGCTGATCTGTGGCGTAGCAGCGCAGCAACTGCACAACAGCGACGCGTGGCGGCCAGTCAATCTGAAAGCCCTTCCACGGCGCTGTTCGGAACTCTGAGGAGGCGGCGGTTGACTTGACATCACTCGCGCTGCTGCTGCTGCTGCTGCAGTCGTTCACCGCAACGTTTACCGCCACGCTGAGGTAGCCGCCCTCGTAGGCACCGCGCTCACCAGCACGCCACACGAGAGGCAGCTGTACCGCCTCCGCGGGACTACGCGCGCTACATGCAGGAAAGCTGCGGAGAGAGACGTGTGTGCGGCAGAGTTCCACAGGGTGAAGAGTTGCGTTGCCCGCTGCTGCTGACGGTGGTGCACTAGCGGTGCCGTAAAGGGCAAAGCACAACTCATCGCGGTACCCATCCACATCCTCCAACAGAGGAAGCGTCTCGCCGAGATGGATGGTCGAGGGAAGCGCGTCAACGCAGTCGCTTATGTTCACCCGACCGGCAAAGCAGCCGCAACTCCACGCAATATACACGCCTGCGAAGTTGAGCCGAGGCACTCTCGAGTCCGCAGGCTGCGTAGGGAGAATATCCGCAGCCATTGTTCTCCTTTTGATGGCTCAGAAGGGCAGCATGGATGGTGACGCGGACAGCGTTGCGCGACACACGCGGCGGAGAATGAATGGCAAGACCCTTTGCCGGTGCCCAGTGCCTCGCCACGGCATTGTCAAAGCCAACAGCGCAGGCGTCCTCGACGAATTTGTCCAGGCGGTGCAGCTCGTTTCGCCTGTTGTGCCACAAACAGGACAGCACTCGCCTTTCCACAGCGGCGCGGCGTGCCAGCACCATCGAGGTTTCTTTTTGTGTTGTGTGTGTTTCCGGCCAAAGCACACAGCTACTTCTGTCGCTTTCCGCTACCCGCTGCAGAGAAAGCTTCAGCTCCCCGCAAGGGTAGCCGAGAGGGCTGCCAGCGTCGTGTACAAGCACGTACGTTCCTGCCTTTTCAGACATCCACCCGTCACTGCCAAGCAAGGACTTTAGGGAGACGTTGCACGAGCCGAGCTCAAGGTGCAGAGCTTTGCTGCCACACAACACGCTGCAGCGCAGCACCGGTTGTGCAAGATGTGCAGGAACAGCCAAGAGAATACCCTCTCCGTCGAACACCGCACCATCGTCGCCGTAGGCGGCAGTTTCCGTGACGAAGTCGGTAAGCGGCGCTGCGCTTGACTTCACGCAAGTCTTGTGATCGCGGACATATTCATCGACAACAAGAGCGCGCACGAAGCAGCTGGCGCAGTCGTGACGCGGTAGCCCGTGTTCGTCGCGTAGGTTGCGCACCGAGCGCACAGTGACACGCACAAAGAGCTCTGCGGCCTCGTTTGCATCTTGTGCTTGCTTGGGCAACTTCTGCGAAGCCACTGGCACAGATATTTCTGCTGTCTTGATCTTCGTCTTCGACAGTGGCTGCTTGTGTGGCTCTTCCCTTCCGCAGTCCACAGTAGCGCTGCGTTGGGGAGAGCGGCGGC
Source organism: Crithidia sp. LVH-60A (assembly GCA_030078075.1). Lineage (NCBI taxonomy): Eukaryota > Euglenozoa > Kinetoplastea > Trypanosomatida > Trypanosomatidae > Crithidia > Crithidia sp. LVH-60A. The sequence goes on from CP119668.1 coordinate 1,493,724, forward strand.
GATGCTGTCTAGCGTCTTCATCTTTTTGTGCGCTGCGGGGACGTGACGCAGTCGAGCGCACGCCATGCACGTCGTCGAGCACACACGACGTGAAGACGGAGGAGCTGCTCTGACGGCCAGCACTCGGTGCAGAAGTGGCTGAGTGTCGCGCACGGCAAAGCCGTGTTTTATTCTCCATTGCGGTGTCATTGCAGCCGACAGGCACAGCGACGTTCTCCGTCTTCTGTGGCAGGAGCGTCCCGCACTCCATCCTCTGCAGGAAGCGCTGCAGCTCTACAGCAGAATCCCGGCAGTGGCGCCGCACGTACACCTCAGCTTCGTCCAGCTGCGCACGGCAGGCGCGACGCATCATTGCCCACACGCGGCTGCGCACAACAGCCTCGTCCAGTGGCGAATGGGGCCCGTTGCGAGGCAGCCACGACGCGCCACGAACGCGCAGGCCGACAGTGAGCACGCCACGCTCACGGGCTCGAACCGTGCCCGCCTTCGCCACAATCGGCATGGGAATACACGTTGACTCGCCCTCGTAGAGGTTGCACACGGCCAGCCTTCCCACTCCGAGCTTTACCTGCTTGCCAGAAGAAAAGCGTACCGCCACCGTAAACGTCAGCAACTCGTCCTCTTCCGCTTCATTCTCCCCATACAAGGGTACATAGAAGTCATGCAAATGATGCGTGAAGTCGACGGCGACGGCGTAGGGCAGCGACGGCGACTTGTAGCGCACGCCACCGTGGTTAGACTTCATGTAAACGTACACCGCATTGCCACCGTGAGTCGTCGCTGTCTCCCCACTACGCACTGGCTGCGAATCCTTCACGCTCTCCTTGCCCTCTTCTTCAGCACTGAACGGCGCGCGTGGCAGTCCAGTGCAGCTCTCTACTCGAACACACACCTCAGAGACGCAGGGGCCACCGTGTGTGATGCTTTGGGTGGAGCGGCGTGACTTGGTGCGCTTCGGCGGCGGCATCGTGTGACCGAGCGAGGCGGGAAAGAGAGAGGAGACGTCGCCGGCAGCCCCGCATCGACGAGTGGGAGTACGCTGTGTTGTCGAAAGGCAATCGGCAGCGGCTGCACTGCCGGCTGTGCAAAGGTGTGTCACAGGCGGCGGCTGCGCTCCTGACCTTCCGGCGATATCGCTGAGGGGAACGGCATGAGCGCTCTTCTCCAATAGGCTTAAACAGATTGGTGGCTACACGTGACGGCGCGGGTGCGTCAGGAAGAGTTGGCGGTGCTTGCTTCGTGTCCTCCTCCTGCAGCGAAGGCGGAGAGGCAGCCCACGCTGGGTACCATTTGGAGCTGAAGGAGGCGTCCGCCGCAGCTCCCGCACCGCCGCTGTGAATAGAAGAGGCGAGAGACTGCAGCTGTGCGCTTGCAGTTGCAGGTGGGGCACGGGGATCAGGCGACGTGCTTGGTGTTTCTCTGCGTGAGATGTGAAAAGAGTCCTGTGCAGACGCGAAGCGATGCGTAGCAATGCGAGTATGGTCGCCCACGGTCGGCTGCTCTGCGAAGGCTTGCCCCTTCCAACGACGGATTTGTGGAGAGGGACAAGGAGGCAGCGGCGCCTGTACAGCACCGTCACGGAAAGCAGCCGTGGCGTGTGCCTTGTTGATGGACGTGACGGGTCGTCGCGTGAAGACGGGTGCGCTGCGGGTGCGCTGCAGGTGTGTTCTGTGTGTACAGGACTGGGAAGGTGACGGCTTGACAGCTGGAGCGGCGGATCGCTGTAGTGCAGGGCCAATGGTAAAGGTGCGCCGCAGCGTAAAAGGACGACGAGAACCCCTTCCTCCCATAAGATTTGGGAAGGAATTTAAGGAGGGGGCCCCAAAAAAAAAAAAAAGGGGAAAAAAAAAAAAAAAAAAAAAAAAAAAAAAATTTTTTTAAAAAAAAAAAAAAAAAAAAAAAAAAAATGAAAAACAAAGACGATGAGGAGCGGCTAGTGCAAATCAGCAGCGCGCCGCTACGGAATTGAAGAAAACAAAAAAGTGTAACGATGCAAAGACGGAGGACTAAGCGGAGCCGCACGCAGCAGCATGGAGAGAAAGACCAAGAGCAGCGGCTTTAAATTACGGACAGAAACAAAAGACACGGGAGAAATAATCAATGGAGCAATGGAGCAATGGAACTATAAAAAACGCGGATTATTGTCTTCTGTTGCGGTGTGGTGCTGCCTCTAGGACGCGGAAAAAAACTATTTAGAAATCAATGTGCTCAAAGAGGTCACACAGCAACTTGAAAAAATCGAAGAAAAAAAGAAAAGTTTAGAAAGGATTTTGTACGCTGTTTGGGCTTCTATGACGCTGTTGTGTGGGGATGGGAGCGGTACAGTGAATGCACCGTCTCCGCGAGGATCTATGTTGTGTCAGTACGTGGAAATTCGTTGTGAGGCTCTACTCTTCCAATTAAGAAAACGCCTTCATGCCTACAAACTCTCTGAGGACAACAAAAAGGGGTCTCGAAGAGACTTCCAAGAGGCGCAAGTTGCCGCTGACGTAGTCCGTTGGTAACGGCTGTCTGCTGAGAATGGCGAATGGCGTCTGCCGCACACTTCGGATCACGAAGCACTTCAAAAGATGACGCTCGCTGAATTGCGCAATGAAGAGCAGAGAGGAGAGAAAAAAGAGGAAGAGGAAATAAGGAAGAGCAGCGAAGAGAAAGAATTCGTCACAGCGTCTAAAGGCGAGACCAAAATAAGTGAAAATGAACGGTCTGCCATCGCTTCTGTTCATTAACCCAAAAAAAGCATTACCCAGGCGCACCGGAATGTTCATTTCCGCACTGCAATCTTCAATTCCTCACTTAAACACACACTTGAACGACAACGTGCGGAGGTCAACACAGAGTATACTTCTATGTCAAACCTGAGCAAAGCACGTTGCCGCAGCGCCAGCTTAAGGTGCGTGGGTACCGTTTGCGAGTTCTTTTTTTCCTTGTTGCTCTTTAGTTGTTAATCAGAAAAATCTTGTGAAGAACACCCGAGAAAACACGAGCTATTCGCTCTCTCCGCTTTATGCCTATTGCAGGTGTGCAACCCGACATTGCGCGGCAAGCCCTACAACGAGAACAGATGAAACAGAGGCCTCTTTTCTCTTTCATTTACCGCTTGGAGCGCATGCGTTGGTAGTTCTCGTAGGAGCGGCCCACCTTCGACGCTGAGGCGTGGCGTCGGCTCTCCTGTGCACCGCCACCACCGTCACTGCGGTCCGCCCGCAGCAAGCCATCCAGCCTGCCTTGCTCCTCCAGCGTCATCTGGTCACGATACCGCGGCGCCCGCCACTCCGGGTAGGACGGCTCCCACTCCTTCTTTCGCAGCGGCGGCGATGCGTTGCCGTGGGTAGAAGGTGGAGAGGACGGCGAAGGCACACCTCCAGCAGCAGCAGCAGCACCCGCAGCGGTGGCGTCTTCATACGGAGAGCGCCGCAGCACCCGTCGCGTCGCCGGCTCTGTGATGGGCGTCGACGTCGTCGTGCCACCCGCACCAGCAGAGGCGGCAGACGCTCCCGCACCACCCTTACCTCCTGCTGCTGACGACGACCCCGCCTTGCGGCCCTCTTGCCGCAGCACGTACTGCACCCGCAGCTTAAACTGCGCATTCTGCAGCCGCCGCTCCACAAAGGTGGCGGGCTTGCCCAGCGTACGCGCGACCTGCCGCACTGTCGCCCCGCCGCGGATCATACGGTAGATGCTGAGGTCGTCCTCGAAGCTGAAGAAGCGGCTGTGACTAAAGGGGTGGTTTGCCGGGTTCTTCATCTCCTCCTCTGTGACGGCGTCGGTGCTGTTCATCATTGCCTGCCAGTCCAGCTGCGTCTTCATGGACCACGACGTGTCGTCGCCGCTGGCGAAGTCGTCGGGCAAGCGGCGGCGGCGTGTGCCTGCCTTGCGGGTGAAGCGAGCTGCAGTCCCCTCCCTCGACGCACCACTGCTCCCTTTTTCACTTGCGTCTGTGTTGGGCTTCGCAGCATCGTAAGCTCCTTGCAGCACGCCACTGGACTGGATGAGCTCGTAGGCGGTGTTGATCACCTTCATGCGGTTGTCATCGCCGCTGCTCAAGTCGGGGTGGTGCAGCCGCGCCATTTCGCGGTACTGCCGCCGCACGTCGTCTGTGCCGGGGCGATTGGCCGCGGCGGCGCGGGGGTTGTAGCTGAGGCCGAGCACCTTGAAGGCTGCCACCACGTCGTCCATGGCGGGTGCGAGTCGCCGTGTTGACCGAGTGAACATGTTCTAGAAGGGAAGAATTAGAATATGGAACGAGATGATTTGTGGGTGAGAGAGTAGTGCTTTTTACCCATGCACTCAGTCAACGAATCACTCTTTACAGAAATGAAACAAGAAAAGAATGACGGCACGCTTGTGTCGCTCTCCCTCGCAAGTGGTACGCCCTTTACTAGCTAGGCAGAAGAGTGCGGGAAAGGTGGCACAGAAAGCGAGGAAAAGTAAAGAAGAAGTGTGTGGATATAGGTGAAGTAGTGAAAGAGAGGAAAAGCTGCAAAGAAAAAAGTATGAGCTTTGCGGTACGGCATGTGTAGCAGCATGAGAGCAAATTCAGCCAAAACATGACGCATTCATGGTATTCTCTTCGTCAAAAATACTATTACTATTATGTTAATCTCGTAGCACGTAGAAGGAGAGCCAGTATTTGCGTAGGTGCTAGTGGTGCTACGCAAATTTCGCATTGACGCCTTCTCAAGCAGCACCGCACCGCATTCAGCGACTTCAGACCGCGTTACCAGGCAGCGTGGTTTGCCTCCCTACTCCAAAGTAGTGAAGATGAAAAGGCAGAAAGTGTCTGCCACCACGCGTCTGCATTTTGTTCCTCTCGGCGCTAACGAGCAACGTTCCGACAGGCCAGCCACAAGGCCGACCCGGTGCTTTTAATATAAGTCGATTGCGTTGTTGTTTTTTTCATTTTTATTTTGTGGTTATACCGGTAAAAGAGACTCACGATTCAAATGTTAGGAAATCCAGAAATGAAAAACGTAGAAAAGGATAAAGGAAAAAACAAAGGTCAGAGAGTCGCACACTCATCAGGGGGAGGGAAAGGGGGAAGATAAAACATAAAATAAAAAAGACGCGGTTCTTTTTCTTTGGTTATGGTTTTTTCTCGTGTTATTTTTTGCGAGTCTTCCCAGTTGTCCCTTTTTCTGACTCTTTACCATTTATGGAGTCTTCGATCGTGGCGTGTGGTGTACTCGTCAATAAATTTAGGGTATCCGCTTCGTGTTACTTAAAGCTCTGCCATGCTCTTACTTCCTTTCGTTCTATTTTTCTTTGGTCGTCGTCAACGAAGAAAGTGCTTCAAGACATCTTCAAGAAAAAAAGAGGGAAAAAATGCAAAAGATGGGGAGCCGCCTTTCCTTCGTGTGCTAAACAAGCATGTATAAGGTAAAGAACAAAAGCACAAACAAGAAATAAGAAAGAAAGAAGTTGGCGAAGAGCACTTGGCGTGCAGATAAGAGTGAGCTATGCCAGACGTCTCTACCTAACTTGTTTGTTACCTTTCCGTTGCTTTTTTTGTTGGTTGGTTTTCGTTGGATGTCAACTCATGCCTGTGCGAGAACGCGAAGCAACTTTCTGCGCTGACTACGAGCTGGGCTAAGCACCTTTCCTCTGTGATAGAAAGAGAGGGAAGGGAAAAACAAACGCACGAACAGAAGAAAAGAATGCGAAGGCTGCATCGCGCAGGTGCACAGACAGAGACAAGAAAGAGTCGCCTACGCTCCGCCGCAAGCATGGGACACTACCAAACCAAAAGCGAGCGGAAGGAAATCAGTAAAGCAGTACGCGTGTGAACTGAGAGAGAAAAATATCTAAATGTAAAACAAGAAAAAAAAAGCAGTAAAACACAAAGCTGCCACACCCGCGAGCTCATTGTACAGGGAAATAAAACTAAAAAGTGAACAGCCCTATTCAAACACGGATTGATCTTTGTTGAGTAAAATAGATGCGGCCAGGAAAAAAAAAAAGAAAAGAGGTGCGGGAGGAAGGGGGAAAAAAAGGAAAAAGAAAAGAAGAAGAGGTACAGTGGTGTATAGAAACCCAAAGAGGGCAGGTGAGCAATAAAAGATAAAGGGGGTGCTCTTGGCAGAGCGTGTTGTGCCGCATCCTCCATTCTGTACTAAACTATCATTCTTTTAGGGAGGTCGCTGAAAAAAAAAAGAAAAAAAAAAAAACACCGATTGACTGACCAGAGAAAGAACAGAGTGTTCATGCACTGGTGGTGCGGAGACCAGAAAGTTTCATCTGCTGTGCTGTGCATATTGATATGCATGCACATTCAGAAGCTCTCATTCGGTGTGGTTCAATTTTCTTTTCTAGTCATCACCTCACTCGTTTTCCTTTTACTCGTTTCCTCCATGGTACTTCTGAAGCAAAGCTGTGTAAGCTTCGATAAACAGCACAGCGATCTGGGCCGATACAACTTTTTTTTTAATTTTCCGTGCGTGCGTTTGGACGGTGTTAAAAAGTGTCACGCTTTTGACAATCAGAAAGGTAAGATAGTTGAGTTGCTGTTACCGCACCACAATAATAATAACGCGAAGTCGAAAGAAAAATCAGAGCGCCAGTGGACCACCGTTCATTTTCTCCTTCTTGTCCTTCTTTTTTGGTGTGAAAAAAAAAGAGCCTTATTTTAGCTATACATTGTGAAGTTTCTCTCTCACTCCCTTTTCTTCAGCTTTGGTTTTGATCGCAAACGCTTGATTGCTCTTGCCTCTTTTCATCGTCCGTCTTTTTTGTTGTTATTGTTGGTTAAAGGCATACTGTGATGAGGCTTAGGCGCTCCCCTGGATTTTTTTTTTTAACTCCTCGTGGTCGCGCCGAAGACTCTCACACAAAAGCACAAGTAAAAGAGAAGAAAACAAAAAGCCATGAAACAGAGAAAGAGAGAGAGTAGAAAAAAAAAAGAAGGAGGGTAGGGTGCGTAACGGACTGAAACAAAACACAAGAACAACAAGAGAGAAAACAAAGTTAGTATAGATGTAGATAAGAAAGAGAGAAAGGTATGCTAACGCCGACCACGTCGTATAAGAATCGGCGTAGAACCTTGCGAGCTACACGGCGAAACAAAACGATTGGGAAAAGAAAGAAAGAAGCACAAACACACACACACTCGGGAACGCATGACAGCATGACGGCATGAAGAAAGCAAAACTGAGAAAAAAAAAAGCCTTTGAAAAAAGTAGTGGCATCTTTTTTTTCTTCTGTTTTGACGAAGCGAGCAGTTCAAAGGGAAGTCAATAAAGAGAGAAGAAACGATAAAAAAAAAAAACGTCAAAGCAAAAAGGAAATGAAGTGTAGAATCGACGTGTGTGTGTGTGTGTTTGCTTTTAGTCACGGCAGTGACAGATAGTGAAACAGGAACGACGGACACACATACCGCACACGAGTGCTGTACCGCACCCGCCGCCATATCACCCGCTGCAGACTCCACTCTTTCTTTCCCAATGGCGTCTCAAGCCTTCTTCTTTCATTTTTTGCAATTTTTGATGAAATAATCTTTTAGTTTGTCGGTTTGTTTGTGTGTTCGCAACCAGCATCAAGAAAAGGAAAGAAAAACGAGAAGAAAAAAGCATGCCGCAAGTGCAGCAACGCGGGAAGAGAGAAGGGAAAAAAGAAGATAAACAGAGAGAAGAGAAGCAAAAAGAGAAAACTATTGAACTCTAGGAAGTAAAAACAGAGAAAAAAAGGAAGAGAGAGAAAGTGCTTCCGAACCAAACTAATGGAAAAAAAAAACAGGACTCCCACAAAGTCAAAAGGTAAAGAAAAAAAGAAATCCCACATCGTCAGAAAAAACACTGCGGGCCGGTTTGCTGCGCGTTCTTTCTTTGTTTCCTTTCTCTCTCGTATTCAAGCTGCTGGCAGTTTCGTCTCATGCTTCAACTCATGAGACGAAGACAAGCCGCCAAGCACGGTAAAGAAAGGCTGTGAAGCTCAGAGCGAGCAGTTGCTGCGCCTCTCTCTTTCTCTCTCTCTCAATTCAGAAGTATGATGAGGTGTTGCCACTGTAGACGCGCAAGCACCACGCAAGAAAAGAAGGATACACAACAGGCAGCGCACGCAGTCTGTGACACAGCGACACGAGTCAATAAAACAAGAAACCAAAAGAAAGCAAAAAAGAGTTGTTGCCTTTACAAGAAAAAAAAAAGCGGAGCAGCACAGTTCTCACGGATTCAATAAATGATAAACACGAAATAAAATGTGGGAAAGGAAAAAAAAACTGAAAGAGACGCTACCAATACCACCACTTTTGTGAGTTTTTTTTTTTTTTTTTTGGTGGTCAGCGCCGTTGTTATTGGCGCCATGGTGAGCATTCTCGTTTCAGCATTCTTTTCGTGACTTTTCCACTGCTTTATGGACATTCTGCGGATGGTGCGGCAGTCACGGGGACTGCGCAGCCAACCTGGAGAGGCTCTAAACACTCTATACATCGGTGTAGCCACGGAGCCGCACGCAAACTCGGTGCCACACAGGAAAAGAAATAAAAACAAGCGAATCAAGCACGCAAACAGCAAAAGAGAGAAGGAAAAAAAAAAGGTAGGAAGAGAGAAAGGGACAAAGGAAAAAGGGAAGAAGGAAGGCGGACATCCACAATACGGGCCGCACCTTCTTCTCCCCTTCATCTGTCTGCCTTTCCTGCGGCACTCCTCCACCTCACCAGCAGCCTGGAGCGCCGCGTATTGGTTTCTATATGATACATCTATTTCGGGAAGCACCGTCAACCGGTCCGCTTCCCCGTTTGCGTTTGGGTTTTGTACCGGTCCGTGTTTTATTCTTTAGTACATCGACGCCGAGACAGGGTAGGTGAAGACCACCTCCGCGCCTTCCTGCATCGCCAGCTCATCGACCAGCTGATCTGCAATGTCCGTGCTACCGTACACCTTCACGAGGAACGTCACCGCGCTCAGGTCGAGCAGCCACTCCGCGTCGAGGAACCGGATCGGCGCGCCAAGCTCCTCGGCCAGCTTGCGCGCGTTGGCGAGAGAGCGGAGGTCGTGGCTGCGGAGGTCCAGCTTCGTCTCCTTGTCAAAGTCACGGGCGTGGCGGAGCAGGCGCGGCGCGGTCAGCAGCTCCTCGGGCGACAGGTAGTTGGAGTCCATGTTCGTCTCCGTGTAGAAGGTGATGGGCTTGGCGGTAGTGATGTCGCTGACGAGACCCATGTGGAGGCTGTTGTTGTTGCCCGGGTACTGCACCACAACCATGTCACCCGTGAAGGTGCGGAAGGGGGCGACAAACCACGCCGAGCCGAAGCGGAAATTGACCGAGGCGTAGCGGATGACGGACGGTGCGGCGGCGGCGGCTGGGGCGGCGCAGTGATGCGAGCCCGTCACAGAGAAGCCAACAGAGGCCTCCTTGGCCGGGTTGCTGCGGTCGCCGCTGCCGAGGTCGCTGCTCGTCTCGCTCACGCCATCGTCATTGCCGCTCTCCACCGTTGCGGCGCTCTTCGTGGCTTCCAAGTCCTCTGCCGTCTCTAGTGACGGCGGGACCGGAGAGGGGCTGATGGAGCTGGCCTTGCTGGCCGCACGCACCGCCTGCACCTTGCGCTGCAGCGTCGCCTCACTGTCAGAAAGGAGGCCGTTGTACAGCTCGACGAAGGAGACAACCGCGTTGTTGCGGTCCTTCTCGTCGAGCAGCTCGAAGGCGTAGGGGTTGTGGCGGAATCCGGCGCGGCGCGGCTGCGTCTCGCTCTTAGAGGCGAGCCTGCAGGTGGCGGTCATGGTCATGGCTAAATAAAAAGGGGGTCTAACTGAGAAGGAAGTGGCGGTTGCCGACGGGTGGTGTGCTGCTATATACACACGGCTCCACAGAGGGCAAGCTGGGCTCACTCACACGCTTGTACGCTTACAAAGTAAGACACACAGGTAAGGCAAATAAAGGAAAGGATAAAAAGGAGGAAATGGTAAAACAAGAAAAAAAACCTGATGGATTGCTGAGAGTGAGGGTGAGGGAGTAGAAAGAAAAAAAAAATAGTAGTCTGTTCTACAGCGTCGATGGGTGGGGAACGTGACAACCACACGTGAACGCTACTACGCTGGTTTTTTTTTCTCTTTGATGTTTTGTTTGTTCTTGCGAAAGAAACGGAAACAGCGAGGAGAAAAAAAAGGAAGGCAGCGAGGCAGTGAAACGAATAAAGAGGACAATAACCCACGAGAAAACAACAACGTCTACGAACAAGCCAACACACGCTAGGATGAAGCAGTGCCGAAGAGGGAATGCACACAAGACTATAAAAAGTAGGCCGTAGGTGCAGTGAAGTCTCGACAGGCGAATGCGATTGTTGCTGTAAGATATAGAACAGCCTGTTTTGAAGGGTTTGTGTGTGTCTGTGTGAGAGTGTCCGTGAGTATGTTTGTCTGATCAAAAAAGAAAAGACTCAAGCAAATCCTCAGCGAGAGAAGAAAACAAAAAGAGATAAAAAGTGTTAAAGAGTATTAGAATTTAGCGGGGGAAAATAAAATCTCTGATTGAATCTGGTAAACGTACAGTTTAAGCAAGGCGCGTCGTCAAGTCAACTACTAAAATTTAAAAAAAAAGCGAATAGCAGTAAGAAGGCGTAGGCAGCAGTGGCAGAGAAGGGACAATATGCGATTTCTCTTTCTTAATGCTCTCTCTCTCTCGGTGAAGCAGCAGTCACGTCCGTCCTCACGTGTATATGAGAACTCTGTGGTGATAAAAGTGCTTTAGAGAGAAAGGGACGAAAAGAAAAGCAGCACACACAAAAATAATAATAGTAAAGAGCCGTTGAGCTGCGTGTCTTCGAACGCAATCCTTCGCGTAACAACCAAAAAAAAGGTCTTCTTTCGAAATTTCTACGTCTGTGTTTTACTTCTTCGAGGAATGGAAAGCAGGGAAAAGAAAAGGAAACTGGCAGAAAGAGAAAAGGGGAATCGGTGAGGGAAGCAGGTACAGTGGTGTTGAAGTAAAGCTGTACGCGACGACTCAAATACCTTTTTTTCTGTTGGGTTCTCTTTTTCTTTTTCTTTCTTTCACAATACGTGCGGAGTTTTATTTTTTCTTCCTTCAAAGGTGAACTTGTGGAATGGCGTGTGTCTGAGTGAGATACCTGGCCCTTAGCTGGATAAAACAAAAAAAGGCAGCAGCAGCAGTAGCACGTCTTGTGAGTTGTTTTCCAAAGAAAACAAAAAGAAAAAGGAAAAGTGGACAGAGTTTTCAGCTGCTTAGCCAGTTTTTTTTTGGGTGCGTGTGTGTGCGTGAGTACCGTCTGCGTGGATCGATGCACGGAGTTGATACAGTGCACAGGCGGGAAGAAGGAAAATAAGGCAGGGACAAAGGAGGAGAAGAGAAAAACGAAAACCCACAAGATGCCGTGGAGAGGTAAAGCACGACGCGTTGAGCGGATCAACGAGAGTTACTGCGTACTGGAAGGTCACAACAGAGGACGTCGTTTGTGCAAAGGAGAAAAGGCACACGAAGTGGAAAAAAAAGTAACAAATTAACGAAGAAACACAGAAGAGAAAAGGAGAAAAGAGTTTTTTTTTGGTTTTAAAGAAAAGGATTACTGATAATGTTTCGTTGACTGAACGGAGGCGAGGGAGCTTAAAGGCGTTTTACGAGCAGAGATCCTGTGACAAGAAACATGTTTTTTTTTTCATGATGATAGGTATGACAGAAGCAGAACATAGAGAAAGAGCGGCAAGGAGGAGAGGAAAGAGGAGAGAAGTAGAAAAAGGAAAGGGACGCCTTTGGAACTTTACTGCAAGTGGCTAAAGCGTGTCTTCTGTCAAAAGCTACTTTGAGCAGAAGTGTAAGAAACAACAGCAGCACAAAAAAACTCGGTAGCGCAGCGCTGTCTGGGGAGGCTGTATTACCCACGTGGTGCCCGCACCAGCAGACAGACACTTTAAGAATTGGTCGACGTGATCAAAGATTTTTTCTTTTTGTTTTCTCCGTTGCGTTCGCAACCACATGAAGGAGCTTTGAATTGTTAAGGGTGAAAGCTGAAGAGAAAAAAGACAGTAGTGCAATAGGAGGAAAAGCTAATGTAAAAAATCCGATGCTGTCAAAGACGTCTTGAGACCACACTGTTCTCCGCCTGCTACTCTCCATAGGCCGCAGCGGTGTCCCACAGAACAGCAGCGGCGTCCTTCAGCTCCGCCTTACTAACGCCGTAGCGCTCGAAGTGGTGCACAAAGGCGCCGACAGCGATCAGCTCCTCTGCCTTCCGCGCCGCCTCCGCCAGCGTCTCGCCAATCATCGGCGTGGGGCCGTAGAGGGTGGCGGCGTGATCGGGTCGCCCGTGGCACGACGGCGTCTCGCGCCAGTCCTCGGCAGGACTGACGAAGAGCGACGTGAGGGGAAAGGGAGAGGCGCTGGTAGCCATGACGTGGCGCAGCTCTCGAATACCATCTGTGCACGCGTGGCGGCCCCGCAGACTCCACAGACAACACCGCTGCTGCAGATAAAACGCAGACGCATCGCGCACCGACGCAGTCCCATGCAGATGGTCAAAAGCGGAGGGGCTGGTGAAGACCGTCTGGGCCGTCCTCGCCGCCTCACCGATCACCGCCGTCCACGTCGAGGAGCCGGTCACAAGACGCGGTGCGGCGACACCGGTGAAGAATTTCATGGCGGGGTCGAGGGTGAGAGCCTCAACAATGTCACTCGACGTTGCGTAGCGCCGCGGCACCGTACCACTGCTGGCAGAAGCAGAGCCACCTGCAGCAGCAGCGGCTGCCATCTCGTTTGCGGCGTTGCTGCCCGCGATGCGGTTTTTCGAGGCATCCTTCAGTGGGGCGGGAGTTGCGTACAGCAGCTGTGGCAGGTGCAGCGGAGCCAACATGGCACTAATGCGCTGGTTAATCAGCGAAAACGACACCTCACCGGCGTCTTTCAAACCAAGGTGTGCCCGGCTGCTCCTCAGCTCAGCGGCAACCACGTCGTTGTAGGCGATGCACACGCCGTCGGCGAGATCACGCAGCGTGCTGACAGCCATGAGAACGTTGTACCATTGCGTCACCACCTCGCCGCAGCGGAAAGGCCAGACAACGGAGTGCAGTAGCGTGGCGGAGGGGAAGGCCGCCTTGATTTCCTCGGCAACCAGGCAGCCGACACCCGACCCGGTCCCACCCGCAATGCTGTGCATGACATGAAACGTGGACACCGTCGTCCCTTGCTGCTCACTCTCGCGGCGCAAGCACTCCGCAATGGCCTCGCGGCGGCTCTGTCCTTGCTGGTGGTAGCCAAAGGCCCAGTTGTTGCCGCTGCCCTCACCTCGTGTCACACACTGCTGCGGCGCCAAAGTGTAAAAGCGCCGTGCCGCACTCGAAGCGTCCGAGCCCCACGCGTTGGCGCGCTCGAGTGTGCTGTCGATTACTTTGGGCTCCATGTCCACCAGCACACAGCGCGGCTGTGGCAATGCTTCCTTTTGCCGGTTCGCCTCACCTTCGATGAGTGTCCCCGCCTCTTCGTTCTCTGTCGATGCTCCTGCCGCTGCTGGGTACCGTGTGTAGCGCGAGAGGGAGTAGTAGTGGTGCGGACCTGCACGGCCTGGTCGCTCCGCTGGACTGTCGTTTGCGGTTTCATCTGTGCGCCGTCGTGGCGTACGCGTGGCGCCGGCGCGGGACGACGACGACTGCAGCTGCTGCTGCGATTGTGGCGCCACGCTGCCTCGGCGGCGTCGTGGTGGACGCATGGCTGGTCGGAAGTGGGTGGCCGAGACGCGCATCTGAAAGCCCTCGTCGGTGCTCGCCTCGGCTTCCGAGGCAACCGTGTCGAGAAAGGTGGAGCCAACCTGGGTGCCGCACTGGCCGACAAAGACGTGCACCGTGGCCATGCATGCAAAAGAGCAGAAATAAAAAGTAGAACCGAGATGTGTGAGTGAGTGTAGATGAGCAGTGTTCTTCACAGAGTCTCCGGTATTATTCAGCGGGAGCACCGTAAAAGAAAGAGCTCTACGCAATGAGATCAAAGGAGACTGATGTAAAAAGATATGTGCCCTCTCTCTTGCGCGGAGCACGTTGCTGTATGCAGAGTCTAATGAATGATGTGTAGGTGTACGGGAAAAAAACAAAAATGCGTGTCTATGACGTCTCTTACCGCTTGTGGTAGCAAGTGAAGAGAAAATAAAGAAAAGCAAAACAAGCTGTACTGCACACGGAAACAGGAGGCCAGATGGTCGATGCAGGGAAAGGAGGAGAGGTGAAAGAGCCCAGAAGACGCTGCTGTTTCCTTCTCTGGTCAATCTAAAGAAAAGCAGCATTACTCCAACACGTGAGAATAACTTATTTTCTTCCATATTGCCTCTTTCTCTTCAACGCATTCGGGAGTCACAGCAGTAACGTTTGCACCCAACGAAAGAAGCATGAATAACAATTGCTGTGACAGGACTACGCTCTTACGGTGCAGAAAAGCCATGGTGAGAATGTTTCACTGGTCGTTTGCATTTCCCCACAAAGGGCTTACACTATGCGCACGTTTTCCTTTGTTTTTTTTTAGGTCTTTTGTCCTTAGATTTCTTTAGGCAAAGGTGAGAAAATGAGACACACCCTCTCTATAAAGCGCTCACTTCTGCCCTTTTCATTTCACGAAAAAATATATGAAAAAAGAAGTACTGGTTCGAGTACACGGCACCGAAAGAGAAGATCAGCTAACGGTCACAAAAGAAAAAAAAACAGAGAAGAATGTAAGGAGTAAAAGAAAGCAGCCGAAAATAAGACGGGCTTCTGCCTCGAACTTCAAGATCGAAGAGGGCGAGAAAGGGATGGAGTGTGTGTGTGTGTGTGTGTGTGTCTATGGCAGTGACAGCAACGGTGAGAAGAGTAAAGCGAGAAATGCGCGCCGGCATCAGCCGTCGCTTCTGATTAGAGAAAGCACCCTCTCTGCTCACAAAAATGCATCTTCAACTAAGTATTATATATATGTGTATCAGACAGCGCGACAGCACATACCACTAAACAACGGATACAGAAAAAAAGAAGAAAAGCACGTGTACGAATACGACGCAGGGAGAAGAGGCGCAGATGACAAATGCACACATGCAAAAAAAAAAAAACGAGAAGTATAACAAACAGCAGATGGTGGGGAAGAAGAGAGCCTGCAACAACTTGTACGTCAGTGGGCTGTGAAGCCTTCCTCAAGGAGTCCATTACATCTGAGAAAAAAAAATAGAAAAACGGTGCTTTAAAGGTATTTTTAAATCACACTCTTCTGTGCTAAAAGGTCGCCTTACCGCAGCGGTGACATTATCACCACCTCTGCCGTACTTTTTTTTTATTTCTTCCCCCATCCTACCTCCACCGCCGTCATACTCACTCACAGCTTCTCATTTTCTCCCTCTCTCAATGATGCTCCATTTACTGTGACTTTGCATTCATCGATCGAACTCTCCGCATCACCACGCTCACCTACGACGCCCCTGTCGGTAGTGCCCCTTCCCACTTACCCCCGTCGTTGACGGTCCAGCAGGGGAAGAAGAGGTCGAGTGACTTGAACCTCCTCCACCACCACCACCACCACCACCTCCGCCATTACCTCCGCTCGCAACGCCAAAAACCGCTCCGCCGCCCACTGGCTCGGGCAAGCGCCGCCCATCCGCCGTCGTCAACACAACCCCATTCCACTGCAATGATGGCCGCATCGCACGCTCAATGCAGACGGCCAAACTGATCATAATCAGCTCCGCGACGAGCAGCGTGCCGCCGTGGTAATGCCGCAGCAGCAGCAGGCGCGGCTTAATCGAGTGCCGGAGATAAAATCGAGCGATGGCGAGGCGCAGGCGGGCAAAGAAGCCCAGCTTTCCCTCGCAGATCGGGTAGCAGAATTCCTGGTGCAGCTGCTGCACATCGTGCCGCAGGAACCACACCCGCGTCACGAGGCTCTCCACCTCCGGGTCGCCGCTGAGGCTGAGGGTAGAGTGTTGATACACGATGCTGCGCGCTGCCGCCTCTTCTCGCCGCGGGTCGCGCCGACCGCCTAGTGTCCGCTCCTGGGCCTCGAAAATGTAGTTCGTGAGACGCATCGAGCTACTCAGGATGAAGTCCTCCCCTAACATCCCCCACTTGTGCTGGAACGCCACGTCCTCGAGAATTTGCTCGAGTATCAGCTTCGCAAACTCGATGCGCTGCGTCTTCACCTTGTGGACAAGCGTGTCGCAGCCTCGCTGGATCGGCTCACGCAGACAGCGCTGATACGAGTGCAGGGTGTGCGGATCCCAGTCCGCCGCCGACAGGGTCAGCTCATCCGTAAACGGATCGACAAGAGCACGCTGGACGAGATCCACCATTTCCAGCACCTCGCCGCACAGAGTGCAGACGTGCATCCCGGTGCACGGCGTCAGCGTCGCGAAGACGTACTCCTGCGCATCGGCGCTGTCCGGCAGCTTCGACGGATCGAGGAAGAGGGGAAGGGAGAGGAGGAGGACTATGAGCACCACTACTCGATCGAGCGTGAAAATCACCGTCATGAATACTTCACTACTATAAAGTAGGTGCACTCTTTGTAAGTGCCAGTCTCGATAATATGTTTTATGAATACTTTTGTTCCTTGTGCTACCAGAGGAAGGGTTTGGGGAGAGGGAGAAAAAAAAAAAGGAAAAAAAAAAACAAAAAAAAAAAAAAAAAAAAAAAGGGGATTTTTTTTTAAAAGAAAAAAAAATTTCCCCCCCCCCTCTCCTCCTCCCCCCTTCTTCCTTTTTTCTTCCCCCCTTTTTTTTTTTTTTTTTTTTTTTTTTTAAAGGGGGGGGGGGGGCCCCCCCCCCCCCCCCCCCCCCCCCCGGGGGGGGAAAAAAAAGGGGGGGGGGGGGGGGGGAAAAAAAAAAAAAAAAAAAAAAAAAAAAAAAAAAAAAAAAAAAAAAAAAAAAAAAAAAAAAAAAAAAAAAAAAAAAAAAAAAAAAAAAAAAAAAAAAAAAAAAAAAAAAAAAAAAAAAAAAAAAAAAAAAAAAAAAAAAAAATAAAAAAAAAAAAAAAAAAAAAAAAAAAAAAAATAAAAAAAAAAAAAAAAAAAAAAAAAAAAAAAAAAAAAAAATTTTTTAAAAAAAAAAAAAAAAAAATTTTTTTTTTTTTTTTTTTAAAAAAAAAAAAAAAAAAAAAAAAAAAAAAAAAAAAAAAAAAAAAAAAAAAAAAAAAAAAAAAAAAAAATAAAAAAATAAATTTTTTTAAAAAAAAAAAAAAAAAAAAAAAAAAAAAAAAAAAAAAAAAAAAAAAAAAAAAAAAAAAAAACTGTTTTAAGTAGAGCAGCAAGTACAACAACACAACAAAACAAAAGGGATGACGAGATGCCGACAACGGTATGTAACGCGTTTTAGGCTTTGCTCACTCCAGATTGCATCAATAACGCGGCAGGCCAACACGTCCCACTACCTCAGATCAGTGGAAAGACACTACACAGAGGAGAAAGAAAGCAGAAAAAGTGGAAAGAACGCAGCTTCTTTCTTCCGTCATTCAAACTAAGTGAAGAGCAAGGTGCAAGTGAAGAGCGTCACTGATAGCTTTCTTTTTAGGCGTTTTATTTTTCAAACGTCGTCAATTTTTTTTTTCCTGATCCTTTCCCCACTCGCCTCGCCTACCCGAAGCACGCTAAAGGTGCGAAGAGGTGCCCAGGAATGAACAGGGGGAAAAAAATAGAGCGTCACCGCTGGTGACGGCGAGGAGAAGCAAATAAAACACACAACAACTTCCCTCCGTTTTCGTTAAATAACAGTTCATCATCAGGGCAAGTGTAGGAGAAGAGAAGCGGAAGGGGAAAATGAACGAGAGATGGGAGAAGAAGAACAAAAGACCCATAATCTCCAACAGACTTAGTGCAGCAACGCTCGCTGCTTTCGCTGCTGAGTTGGGCGTGAGCACACGAGCCAAGACACGCGCAATCTCAATCGGCGCATAGGGCAATGAGTACAAGGCAGGCTCCGCTTCCTTTAAAAAGAAGAAAAACTCTGCAGAAATGCTCGGCCTTACGCTGCTTCCCCTGCAAAGAGATGGTGCCTCATTGTATTTTGAAGACAGCGAAATCGTGCAATGCAGCGCTTATCGATGTCAGAGTGGTGACGCCGTCCAGGATCACGCGGGCTTCATTTGCTGTCTTCTTTGATAATTTGAGAAAGGAAAATCACATGCCAAAGTAAAAGGATGAAAAAAAAGATGGTGTTTCACTTTAAGAAGTAGTACCTGCTCCACTTCCACAATTATTGTGCGTGCGTGTACCCCCCAGCGGCAACGACCGCCGTAGCAACCACATTCAACGGCACTGCCGCTGCACCACATCAGAGCACCGTAGCGTTGCACCCTTCTCCCTCGCTCTCCTACACCCCGAAGGACTGCGTAAAGAGAGGACAAAGACGAGAGACGCAATCGCATACGGTGAGCAAAGAATGACTCGCATTTAAGAGTCAATGTTTGTCTGTCTGCGGTTGTGACTGACTACGCGGTTCTGCCGCCGTGGCGGCGACGAAAAGCCTACGGAAAGGCGTTTCTGTGAGTCCCACTGATGCATGTCAACCACGCTCACGCGTAGCGGCACGGCGGGACAGTGCACAGCGCACTTACGCCTCCCACGCGTTGTCCTCGGCGCGCTCCACCCAGCCGAAGCCCTCGTCGGCCTCCGCGGCGGGGGCAGTGACGGCGGCCTTCTCCTCCGCGGCCTCGTTGGGGTCGCGGTAGAAGAACAGGTCCACCTTCTCCGACCACGGCACCGAGCGCACAATCGCGCCGCGCAGGCGCAGCACCTCGCGCGCAAGCAGCCAGTACATCATGCCGATCGACTTGGTGCTGCGGTTGTTGCACGGGATCGCAATGTCCACGAACTCCAGCGGCGCGTCCGTGTCGCACAGCGCAATCACAGGGATGTTCACCAGCGCAGCCTCGCGGATGGCCTGGTGGTCCGTGCGCGGGTCCGTCACGATCAGCACGCGCGGCTGCATGAACTTCTTCTGGATCTGGTTCGTGAACGTACCAGGGATGAAGCGGCCGCCGTGGAAGCTCGTGCCCACGTGCTGCGAGAACTTGTAGATGGCGCGCGTGCCGTACAGGCGCGACGAGCACACGCACAGGTCCTTCGGGTTCTCCACCGCCGCGATCACGCGCGCAGCAAGCACAAGCTTCTCCCACGTCATGTGGATGTCGATGATGTTGCTGCCCTCCGCCGTGCGGCCGAAGATGTACTTCTTCATCGCGCTGCTCTGGTTGCGGGTGCCGATGTGGCAGCGCATCGCCAGAAGCTTCAGCGCGTCGCTCTCCTTCATCCGGAGAACCTTCGAGCCAGACTCCACAGAGGTCATGGTGAGAAGCGGGGGTGGTGGGGAAGGTTGTGCGTAAAAGCGGGAGATGGAAAGTGGAAGGCGTGAAAACCTACGTATACGATTCGAGGGCGTGTAGAGCAGGAATGTGGTGAGTGTATTGCAGAGAGTGGGGGCGGAAGAGAAGACAAAGAGAGAGTAGGAGGAGAGGCAGAGATAAGAGACATTCAACAACGCCTCATTTTCGGAGCGCGGCTACTGAGGTCTGAGAGTAAAACTTAAATCTCCATGGAGAAGTGTCATGCACAAGCGATGTGGACAACCGTTCCGAGCCGCGCTGACACGACTCCGAGCTCGCATAAAAATAAATTGAATTGCATCAGCAAATTAAAATGTGTTTTCACAGTTTAGAAAAAATAGAATTCAAGTTGTTGAAGAATGATAGGATACAGTCTTTTGTACATGCATTGCGTTCCTTAACCACTAAGCCGCTGTCTCGACAAAGCGACACCTATTTCGAAGGCCAAAAGCCACGGAACAACAAAAAAAAAAGGCATAAGAAACAATATACCTCCACTTTTACTTTACATGCATAACGCCAAAGGAAAGAGGGAAAACAAGAAACGCGGAAACAACGCAGGAAATGCACGAGGTGCAAGTCGAATCGCTCCTAGCAAACAGGAGGCAGATGAGCAGAGAGGGAGGAAGAAATGAAGAAGCAGACATCAAAGAGTCGAAGCATCAGGAGGAGAAGAGGGCTATGCGGCACTTTCAGCGGCAGGGGCGAGCATCGCGTCATTCTTGACCTTCACCTCGTAATACTTCTGCCGCGTCTCCTCCAACTCACGCCGCAGACGCGCCACCTCGTAGCGCAGCTCCGCCGTCTGTGTCGACGTCATATTGATCTCCGACGCCTTCTGCTTCATTTGCGCGTTCTTCCGCTGCAGGTCCTTCTGATAAGCGTTGAGCTGCTGCGCCACCTGCGGACCGGGCTGCCGTGCCGACATCGCCTGCAGCTCCACGACAAGGCGCTGCTTCTCCTCCAGCGTCATCTCCTGCTTCATGCACTCCTCCGACTTGGTCAGAAGCTGACGCTGCAGCAGCTTCATCTTCGTCTCGAGTTCCGCCATCGTTGGCTCGGCCGACCCCACGCGGCGCCAGCGGGAATCGTTCTGCGAGTTCTCGAGCTCCTCAGCGAGGGCGGCGACCTTGGCCTGCTCCAGCAGCACCTCCTTCTGCTTCTGCCGCAGCCGGTCCTTCGTCGTCGCCACGTCGCGGCCACGCACCTGCGCCAGCACGGACTGATGCTGAATCTCCTTTCGCTTCAGGTTCAGCAGGCGCAGGTCGTCGAGGCGGTCGCGGAAGGCCGACTCTCCATCGTTCACCGTGCCCTGCAAGAGACGTAGCTGGTCGTACAGGAGGCCGAGCTCGTCGTTGCGGCGAATCAGCTGCGCCGCCAACGTGTCGCGCTCGTTGCTCATCTTCAGGAACTCGTGCTGCTGCGTCGAGAGGTTCGTGTCGCACTCCTGCACCACCTTGACAAGCTGCTTGATGTCCTGGCCAATTCGCTCACCCTCCTCCTTCGTGGCATCGAAGCTGGCGGTGCTGTCGTTCACAAGCTGGCGCGCCTTGGTGAGACGCTCCTTTGAAACCTTGTACTGCGCCGTGTCGGTTTGACACTTGCGGGTCTTGAGCGACAGCTCCTCCTTGAACTGCAGCACCTGGTGGTCCACCACCTTGACCCGCTGCTTGCACTCCACAATCTCATCCTGTGCGTCGACGAGCCGCTTCGACAGCTGGTTGCGCTCGGCCCGCATCTGCTCGTACTTGGCCTGCTGCTGCGTCAGCCGGCGCTCGCTCTCCTCGAGCTTCCGCTGCGCCTCGTCCACCTGCACGGCGGCCATCTTCAACTCCTCGGCTGCGCTGTTGCTCTGCCCGCTCACCTGCGAGACCTCCGCCACGCTGCTCTCCCGCTCCTTCTCGAGGCGCTGCAGCGTGTCCTTCAGCCGGCGGCCCACCTCCGTCTCCTGCGCGATGCACTCCTCCAGCTCCGCCTGCTGGTCCGTTTCGTTGCGCACCAGCTTCTGCGTGGCCGCCTGCAGGGACTCCTCCTTGACGCCCTTCTTCTCCAGCAGCACACACTCACGATCGAGCAGCTCCACCGCCTCCTTCAGGCTCGCCTTCTCGCGGCGTACCGCGGCAATGCGCTTGTGGATTGTGTCCTCTTGGTAGGCCAAGTTCTCTTCGTCCTTGCGGATGTTGTCGATCTGCTGCTTGAGGCGATCAAACTCGCGGAAGTCGCGCTCCTCGATGCGGGCGACACGCGTGCACTCCTCCCGGGCCTCGTTCACCTTCCGCTCCGTCACGCTGATCTGCTTCTCCAGCTCCTGCAGGCGTGCGTTCAGTGCGGCGGTGGTGTCGACGCTGTCGTTGTAGGATTGCTGCGTGTGGTAGAGCTGGTTGTCGGCCGTGTCGAGCTGCTGCTGCAGGGTCGTCTTCTTCCGCCGCAGCTCCTCCAGCTCTGTCTGCCGCCCCGCCACGGTCGTCTCGACAGAAGCAAGACGGTCTTTGCGATCCTGCAGCGACTTCTCTCGTGTCTTGAGGGTGAGGAGGAGCTCCTTGCACTGATACTCGGCCCGCTCCCGCGCATTACGCTCGCGGTTGTACTCCTGCCGCACCAGCTCGAGACGCTGCGTCAGCTGCTTTCGCTCCTGCTCATTCGCCTCGGTGGACGCCTTGCGGGCCGTGAGCGACGTCGTCAGCTCCGCAATCTCTCTCGAGAAGGTTTCGATCTGCTTTGTCATCTCCTCCCCCTCCACGAGGAGGCGTTTGTTGTCCAGCTTCAGCTGCTCCAGCGTGGAGGTCGTGTCGGACGTCACGTTCGTGCCGTCTTGGATCATGCCCTGCAGGGACTGAATCTCCTGCCGCAGTGTCTGCACCATCTCACGCGCGCGGTGGTCTTTTTCGTTCGCCACGTCGACGGTGCGCCACGCCTTTTCGATCTCCTTCTTGAGGGCCTCGATGGTGCTGTGGTCGCCTTGGGACAACTTCACCGCAGCCTGCATCTTCGCCGCATTGGAGAGGAGCTCTTGGGTGAGCTGCTGGCACTGCGTCACGATCTGCTTCTCCGAGGCGTGGCTCTTCTTCAGTGCGCGGTAGAGCTTCTCGTACTCGAGGCGGAAGTGGCCGAGCGACTCCTCGCCCTCGAGGGCCGACATCGCCTCATTGAAGTCCTTCTCCAGTGAGGTGAAGAGGTTGTCGGAGACGGTAGCCGCCTGCTTCGCTGGCTCGGCCATGGTTGCAGCAACGATGGAGTGGGATGGAGGAGTTTGTCTGGTACACGTTAGTGTGTCCGTCTGCTCTGTGTGTGGAATTGTATCGAGATGCGGCCAAATTGAGAGATTGTGTAATAGATGGATGAAGAGAGGAAGAGAAGGGTGGGAGAAAAACGAGGGTTTTTTTCATTAAGCGGAGACAGCGAAGCAGTGCAGAAATAGGCGGCGCATTCGTGAGTATTAGTGTGCTCAATAACAATCATGGAGAGCTGCCTGGCAAGCTTCGTGTATCGCTATCTTTTATATTCTCTATTTGCTGAGTGAACTGAAAGGTAGTAGAAAAAAACGAGTGTGCAATGAACAGACAAGCGAATCTCAAGTGTTTTTCTTTTTCATTTTGAAATCGTTTCTAAGCCGCACACAAAATTTAACACGGCAGCAGACAAGCGTCTCGTGCGACTGTTGAAGCGTGCGGCTCACCATCACTTCGCAGAATCGGGCCGCGGGGGCGTCACGTCGTCCAGAGCAACGTTAACGCTACAACTGGTGCTCGTCACGTTGACAGGATACATTACACGCCGCAGCGTCGCCACCTCCTGCTTCAGCGCCTCCGCCCACTGCAGCAGCTCTCCTCGGCTGACCATCCGCTTCTCTAAATCGCCCAGCCAGTCCTTCACCTCGTGAAACGCCCCTTCTAGCGAGTCCTGCGTTTCCAGCTGCGTGATGCTGCGACTCTGACGCTCCAGCACCTCGGCCACCTGCTGCTCCGTGGCGACGACGGAGCGGATTTGCCGCTCCACCTCCTTCTCCCTTCGCTGCATCTGCCGCTTAATGACCTTCGTCTCCTCGCTCAGCTGCGCAAGAGAGCTGCTGAGTGTGGTGCAGCAGTCCTGTACCTTAGAGATTTGCTCGGTGGTGCGCGTCGACGTCGCCGTCCTCTCGGCTTCGCGCTGTCGTACAACGACTGCGACTTCCTCGCGCAGCTGCTGCTCCGTGCTCTGGCGTGCCTCCTCTGCGGCGGCGACGAGTTGATGCAGACGCCGCACCTCACCCTGCACCTGCGCCACCGACCTCTCCACGGCATCTAAGCGCCGTTGCGTCTCGCGGTCGCTCTTGTCGACTCGCTGGCGGAAATCAAGGAGAACGTCGTACACCTGATCGCGATGCTGGCACAGGAGCTCATCCAGCTTTGCCGCTGCCTTTTGTTGTGGCGTAGGCGAATGACCATCGTCTTGATAAAGCGGCAGGGAGGACTGCAGTGCGGTCACCTTTTCTGCGGCAGAGAGCGACGGCAGGTTGAACTTCTCCAGTACCTGCTCAAGGTGTCGGTACACCGTTACGAGGTCATCGCAGTGGTGGTGGCGGTCTGTCGACAGAGCAGCAATCTGCCGCTCATGGCGAGCCGTGGCTTGCCGAAGCGTGTCGAGTTGGTGCTCGATGCTGAAGCCCTCGTGATCGCAGTCGGTGCTTCGCAGGGGGTCGACGCGGTAGTATTGGTTCTGCTTTGAGGTGGAGTACAGGGGTCCGTCTCTCTCACACCTGTCCTCCATGGGAGTACCGGCAGTGTTGGCGCTGTTGTTTAGAGCTGACATGCTCTTCATCAACGGTCTAGGTGATGTGTATCAAAACGTTTTTTTTTTTTTGGAAAGAAAGAGAAGGATCTTTTTTGTTCAGAGCTATCTATGGAATGTATTGCGGGTGTGCGCTAATTCTAAATTTACTGATAGCGCTGCGACGCTACGATTTTCTGCGATTTTAGCGTCCAACGAGGATTGCACGTGATTGGGCCGCTGCGCAGCTGGCTTCTTGCTTCTAACGCAAGCTGCACAATGTGACGCAGAAGTTTTCCGTCGTCGATGGTAAAAGACAGAGAAAGAGAAGACAAGAAGAAGAAAGCAAGAAATGCAATGCGAGAAACAGCACTCATGACTTAATAAATACATCAACGTTGCTTGCTGAAACTTGAAGAAGCACAACGCACGTGTCTTCTCCACTGGCACGCGTACAGCATTGACAAGGAGTTCAACAACGTCCACGCGCGCGCTCTTACATAGATCAGCTCTTGGCACTCCTCTACAAGAAGAAAAAAAAGAAAAAAAACAGCTGTGGCACCATCGCTTCCACAATCTTGTTCGCTTTCTACAAATAGACACAAAAGCTGCTCATCGTGATCACAGGAGGATTACCGTCAACGGACGCTCTGAGAGGTCATCGGCCTTCAAAGGCACTCGACATCTGGTTGCGGCATTCTTCGAGTTTCCTATTCTTTTGTCTTTGTTTGGTTGCGCCGCGGAATAGCGGCAAGATAGATACGCGAGACAGAGAGTGAAAAAAAAGAGAGAAAGAGAGAGACATACTAGCAAACAAACAACAACAACAACAAAAAAGAACAACCACCATGGATAGCTCACACAAAAATAGGCCAGGTGCACCCCCTTCCAGAAACGAAGATGGGAAGGGGGACAAAAGCTGAGTGGATCTTCCTGGTGCTAGCAACGCTACAAGTATCATACAGAAAAGAACAACAGAAAAAGACAGTGTTCGTGCACGCTTCGCCGCGCTGGCCTCAATCTAAAAGCTGACAAATGCGCGAGCCACTAATAACCCAATAAAAACAGTATCGGGCATAAGATGCAAGAGGCTTCGACTGCTAAATACTCTTGCACTGCCAGGCGTCACACACGGTACGGCAACCACCCTCAAAAACAAAACAAAACAGAAAAAAAAAGTAGGAACCTTGAAGAGCCTACCAGCGGAAGTCGTTGAAGATGTTGGTCACGTCCATGTACGTGCCGTGCCACCTGCTATCCGACGAGTCGGTGTTGTGCTCCGCAAAGATCTTCACAGCCGGCGCGGGCGGGGAGAGGGCAAAGTTCTTGTCATCCGGCCGGTTCGCCGGCATCCAGCCCTGCGAGATGCGGTTAATCATGTGGTGGAAGGGCTCGCGGCCCTCGGCAAAGTCACGCACCTGCGCCTTCACGCCAGGCGTCACGTGGTCCTCGTACTGGATCATGAGCGTCTCCAGCTTGCCCATCGCGTTGGCGCGGTGCACCACCTGGTCGCCGTAGCGGGACATGTTGCGGTACGACTCCGCCACGCTCTCCTTGTGCAGCAGCGAGGGGTAGTAGGGGCGTTTAAACTCGAACTTGCTGACGTCGCCGACCTTGCGGGCCGGCGCGCCACCCCAGATCTCGCCGTCACCGATCTTGGTGTCCGCGGTCACGACGCTGCCGGGAAGGATGTGGACCATAATTCCGGTGGTGACGCCCTTCATGATCTTCGTGTTGTGGCCGATCCGGTTGAAGGAGCCGATCGAGCAGCTGTCCAGGTAGCAGTTCGACTCGACGATCGTGTTGGGCATGATGCGGGTGACACCGTCCATGCCGTCCCACTGCTGGTAGGGGTTGAGCAGCTCGTGGCGCTGGTAGGCCAGCAGGTCTGTTGGGGCGTCGCTCATGATGCACGTGTTCTCTAAAATCTGCACACCTTCCGCGATGTAGACGCAGTTCGTGTCGGCGCGGATGGTCACACCCTCCATGATGCAGGAACCGACGCCAACAATCACCTGTCCAACCAGTGACGCCGTCTGGCCCACGTACTCGGCCGACGCGTTCACCGACTCGTGGTAATTGTTCGGCACCTTCTGGTAAAAGTAGAGCTGCGCGCAGACGCGGTTCATCGAGAACGGCTCCAGGTAGTTCTCGTAGAGCACCTGAAGGAGACGGGAGCCCTTCGGGATGCGGCCAAAGTCGCCGTAGGTCAGCTGGTGGAAGGCACCGTCCAGGTTGCTCATGATGCCGAACTGCATGAGCGCGATGGGGTGGCGCGGATCCTCGGGGTCGAGGAAGGTGCCGTTGCGGTCGTTCAGGTTCGTCATGGAGCTGCCACCCTGCAGCGTCAGCGTTTCGACCGGGAGGGCCTTGAGAAAGTGGGCCCAGCCGGGGCCGGCGTACTGACCTTGCTGGTAGCCCCACAGCACATCGGGGTGGACAGGGCCGATGGCTTCGTTCTGCCAGAGGCGGGCGACGGTGCGGCGCAGCATGGTGGATCTTACGCGTGAGCAGAGACAGTCGAACTATAAAAACAACAACAAAAAAAGGATTGGTAGTTTGGATCCCTAAGCTGGACCGTCCTAAAGGGGAGAATAAAGGAAAAGAGAGAGAGATATGGTGTGGAGCTACTAGGCAGGCACACGGAGAGACAAGAACGTCAGGTGCTAAACAAGGCAGCGATATGAGTTTGTGTGGGGTTTTGGGGTGCACGGCTATGAAAAAAAAAGGTTATGAAGAATACAACTACTAGACCTACTATGGATGCCGAGGAAGGACGAACAGCGCCACCTAGCAAATTTCCTTCCTTTCTTTGTGTGGGCTGTTTCTGTGTGTGTTTCCGCAGAGCAGTGAAACGGAAGAAACAAGCAAAAGTCAAAAAAACAAGAAATCCAAAGACACAAACGTCGAGTCTCTCGTGGGCGTGACTTGGTGCTTCTGCTCTCGCTCAGTTCACCACTACAAGAAAAAAAAGAAGTGTCAGGCGAAACAAGAGAAAGTTCGGATGTAACGTAATCGAAAAGATGCAGAAAAAAAGAGCACCAAACTACTAAACGGCTCAGTTACACCCTGTGCTGATGGTCACACAAAACGAAGACGGTAGCAAACACGAGTGGGAGAGAGAAAGAGAGAGTGAATGAGGGATGCAGTGGAGAGACAGTCTTGCGCTTCACGGCTTTAGCATCTCCGGAAAGGGCAAAAAGCTACTTTTCAGTTTTACCACAAATTCGACCAGCTGGTGTTAAATAGAAGGGCCTCAACAACACCAGTCGATATGTGCCACCATCTTATCAGCATGTAGAATACGCAGCACCAAATTCCCACGTTGGCTTTGTAACAGCCTCGTTGGTCCACGCAAATGCAGTATTCATTGATGAAAAATGCGAGCAGAGTGGTGCCACGATGAGAGAGTGAGAACAACAACGAAAAGTTTTTTTTTAGAAAGTTTTTGTTTTTCTGTGTCTTGTCTCATTTAAAATTGTGAAGTGGAGTAAGAGCTCCAACGAACCTACCGCAACAGTCAAAGAAGCGCGTGCATCAGACAGCAAAGCACCAACTAACAACAGCGTGAGAAGCGACCGCCGTCGCCGCGAAAAAAAAAAATGTAGGCGTTCTCCTTGTTCTACCTCGCACAGCAATCATCACATATTGATCTGCTCCTCCTGCTGCCGCTTCAGCTCCTCCTCCATGCGCGTCGTCTCCTCAACAAAGGCGCGGCGCCGCTCATCGAGTGTAATTTTCTTCGTCACCATGCTGGACCAGAGAAAGCCGTTGTACCGACGGCAGAGGTCGCCCACGTCGCCCCACGGCGACGCCACGGAGTTCGTCAGGTGAGAAAAAATACGTCCGCTAAACCACCGGTGCTCCGCGGTGGTGATGTGCAGGTGGTGCCCGCGCGCGTGCGTCCGCTCCAGCTGCAGCGTGAAGGAGGCCGGGAAGGTAAAGAGAGGAATCGTGTACTTTGTCAGCGGCACCGTCAGCGCGATGTCGGTGCGCGTCTTGCCGTGCAGGAAGACGACGTCATTTTGGTACTCCCGTCGGATCTCTTGCAGGTAGGGCTCCACACGAATCGGCAGCTTCTCCAGCAGGTAGACGCCGTCCCGCACCTCGCTGACGCCCTGCAGCACCGCCATGGAGTCCTGCAACGTCAGCTTCGGTGACAACTCCAGCGTGGCGAAGAGGGGCGTGTTGAGGGCGAGGGTGTGCATCCACACATCCAAGCACTTCCGCTCCTCGCCTGTCAGCGCCGGCGAGAAGAAGCCTGGCGTCCAGAAGGCAATGTAGCTGTTGCGCTTCCGCAGAGTGGGTTTGCTGTAGTCCCAGTGATCCTCGAAGGGCCTGTCGTGTGCGCAGGCGGAGCAGAGGAAGAGAGAGGAGGACATGGCCAAGTGCACGCCGATGATTATGCGGCACGCGCTGGAGACGGACTTGAAGAAGAAGAGCACCATCTCGTTAAGCCTAAATCAGATTTGTTTGTATGTGTGTGTGCTATAGTTGTGTAACGAAGCAGGTGAAGTGCGCAAGAGTGCACAGAGCAGAACGTTAGCAAAAAAAAAAAAAAAGCGCACCTGAAGCAGAAATAGCCGCGAATGCCCTCAAGCACCTGACGAGGCACAACTCACGCTATGAAGGGCCGCTTTGGCCAAGTGAAACGCGTCAAGGACTTCTTCGCGAAGTGAGAAATGCACCAGCAACAAAGCAGCCACGGAAAGAAAAACAAAAGACTGTGATCAGTAAAATGGGGAGTAGAGGAGCGAGAAGCAATGAAGACGTAGCGCACGTGGCACTGCTGCACAGCCAACGAGCGATAGCGACGATGACATCAACCCCCATCAGCGAAGCAATTCCAAGAGCCGACGCGAGGGCATAGAAAAATGAAGACGGCGGCTGTGCTCTTGACAGCAGGCGGTACCACTCTCACACAGCACCTGTTGCACTTCTCTCGCTATCTCGTACGGTGTCAAGCTTCTGGAACAAAAAAATAGCAGCAGAACACGAGAGTGTCTAGCCTCTGTGCTCCAAGAAGGCACCGAAATCAGCAGTCAATACGCTGGTGCACCTTTCTTTTCACCATCGCCTACATTTGGCACGCCATGGACGCCATCTTGTAGTTCTGCTCTTTTTGAGTGAATAGATTACTTTAAAGTGTGCTTTACACGCGGGCAGCAAAGGGTGGCGGAGATGAGAGGGGCACAGCTCAGATCCGCTGGTTGCCCAACTTCAACCTATGAAAAGAGGGATCCATAAAGAGAACAACGGCAGTAACAACGAAGAAAAGAAAACAAACAGGAAACAAAAAAAAGCAGTAGTGCCATTCCTCCTCCGCCTCCCCAGTGCAATTACGTAACTTAAAGAGACAATAATAAATAAAATAATGAGTAATAGTCGTGACACGGATCGAGTTAAGAGAACAAGCGACAATAGAGTAAAACTGAAGGGCTTTGGAAAGGCGATGCGGTGTGTGCGGCCACACACACTTCTTCTCTCCTCCTCACTTGCGGTGTGCAGCGCGGACCTTCTTTTTCTCGTTGACGTTGTACTTGTGGTAGGACGAGTAGGCGCGCGGGTCGGCGAGGTTCTTCTTCTTGTGCTTCGGCATCTCCCCGAAGGCGGCGAGGGCGTCGTCGTCGTTCTGCATCACCTGCTGCGCCTTCACCTTGCTGCTCGTCGTGCCGCGGACAACGTGCGCCAGCTGATCCTCCCGCAGCACCAGGTTTCGGTTGGTGCCCCGCTTGCCGCCACGCGGCTTCGGCAAGTTGTAAATGGTACCACGCGTGCTAATCTTGCGCCGAAAGTTGATGTACAGCTTCTTCTCGCCGTTGCTGTTCACCACGTAGTTCACGCGGCGCAGCGTGTCACCGGAGCCGCACTCGGGGCAGAACTGACGGGTCGTGTCCACCACCAGCGCGAAGCAGGCCGTGCACCGCATCAGCCACAGCCGAAGCTCGTTGATGTGCATGCCATTGGTGCCCACAATCGGCACGCCGAGGTGCATCAGGGTGTTCTGCATCGCGTAGTCGGACGTCACACAGGCCATGCCGGCGTCGAAGCTGCGGCCAACGCCGTGGCTGCCGCTCTGCACCTCGTGGATGTTCGCGGGGGTGATCCACTCCCCCTCGCCGTCGTCCTCGGCCTCCGCGCCGCCCTCCTTCGCCTTCTGCTGCTCGTCCTCCCAGCTGCCCCAGCCGGGCATGCGTCCTCCTTCCGCCGCAGCAGCTGGCGCCTGAGGCCGCGCCTCCTCGTCCTCTTCTCCTTCCTCGTCATTCTCGTCTTCCTCGCTCATCTCCTCCGTCACCACCTCAATCTTGTGCTCGTTCTTGGGGTTCACCTGCGGCGGCCGCGGCTCGATCGGTGTGCCGAGGAAGCCACCCACCTTGCAGCAGTCCAGCGCCAGCGCACAGAGGCGGATATCCGTGCGCGACATGGCGCCGAAGTCACCCGTGCGCTCCGCACAGGCCACAACGGCAGCCACCGCCTCCGGCGTCGGGTCGAGCACTGTGATGGCGTACGGCAGGCGCTCCAGCAGCTCCCGCGCCGCCCTGTCCTTGATCTCGGTGATCACCTGCGGGATGGTCACGAAGGCGTCGGCGGCGGAGACGAAGTTGTCCATGCCCTTGATGATGGCGTTGGCATCGAGAATGAGGAGGCCCTTGTCGAAGGCCGGAAGCTTCACCTCAGCCGTGTCGTGGGTGAGGTTCTGCAGCACCCGCTCTGCCTCAGGCTGCGAGGCATCGACGGCGTACACCACCGTCTTGGGCTTCGCCTGGAAGAGGGCCGCCTCCTCCGGCTTGATCGACTTCACCAACGATGCCCACGACATTCTGTGTTCTGCGTAGTTGTGGTGGTTGGAGTGTTGGAGTGGCTTCTGTGTGTATGTGGTAGAGTGTACTTCTTTTTTCCTCCCACAAACGTGGAAGGAAGAGAGAAAAATGCGGATGGAAAGAGGGAAAAGAGGGAAAGAGAGGGCCGAGGGAAGAAGGAAGTGCAACGCATTAATATTTAAGAAGGCAAGCTTAGCAGACAGTCAACAGAGCTGCGGAGGATTATTGGCGTCGTCACACGCTGCGTAAATCACTACATGTTGGAGGACTCATGAGATCGTGTGTGTGTATGTATGACAACGTAGCGTGCTGGCACCTCTTGTTTTTCCTCTCGCGCTCTCTATTTCTCTTGGTGCCACAACAGGTGTTGCGTCCAACACTTCGGCACCCCATTGTCAAGTAGCGGTAGCCTCAAATTGTCATTCCAACGCTTTTGCAATCACTGTGCATTAAGCTGTCTACGTACTAACACATTAGTGAACTCTTACTGAGTATGTGAACAACACTGGACGAAACCAAAACAAGGGTTTAGAAGCGCCTGCTTCTCAGGAGAGGAGAACAACAAAATTAGGAGGACTCCTCATCAAAACCAGCTGTCCTAACTCTCTCCGTCTCCTCCCATCCCCTTCTCACTACTGATCGAACTCACGAAGGCTTAACACCATGCGGTTCGTCTTTAAACGGCGCTCAAAGGTAAAGAGGAGCGCCAGCTCCGCCGCATTAAACGGACGTATCTGCTGCTGCACCAAGGCCGAGTTCAACACAAAGGGCCCGCTGCGCAGGAGAGAAATGAAGGCGCCATTGCGACGCAGCTTGCGCACCATGCGGTAGGGCAGCAGCGGCGTCGTCACCAGCAGACGCTCCTCCGTGAGAAGCGGTGTGGCAGAGAAGAGGTGTGTGGCGACAACATCGCGTGATGGTGGAGGCGGGGGGCAGACAACGCAGGAGCAGGTCATCCCCACATCGGCAGGCAACAGCGGCTGCACGTTGTTCTGCAGCACAGACTCGAGCTCGCGAGCGGCACGCTGCAACACCTCCGGCGGCGTACCGCGGGGAAAACGCACGTCATAGACGCCAAAGTTGCCAAGGGACTCGTTGTTCCAGTAGCGTACCATCGACACATCGTTCGAGGCGATCCCGATGCCTTTCATGCCGTTCAGGAAGCCGATGGGCCGCAAAATGTTGAGTCCCAGCTGCGCGCTCGGGTCGCTGCCCATCGTTGGGGCCAAACGGTGCACGAAACTGCGCGGCTCCGCTGCCTCCGATGAGATAGAGATGCCGGGATGGAGGTAGAGGAAGTTGTAGGTGCGGTGCAGGGCCCGCTTCAGCGCCGGCACCCACGGCCCCTCGTGCTGTAGATCCCCTCTCTCCGTCTCCTTCTTCGTGTTCTCCTCCAGCGCACTGGCCGTCTGCAAGGCAGGAAGGGAGCTGCGCACCTGGATGTCCAACTGCTGGAACGTCTCCCAGCTCAGCTGACTCTCAAGGTCGCCCGGGCTGGACACCACCACCTCATCCACCTTCAAGCCACCTCTCTTCACCAGCGCCAGTGTCTCCGCGAAGGGAATGCCACAGCGGTGGAATAGCCAGTGGTAGAGGGAAGGGGCGTGGGCGACGGTATTCAGTTGCGCGTTGATGAAGCCACGCCGGTTGCGCTGCAGCACGCCCTCCGTCAGTTCTGTTCGGTGCAGCACGCCAACGCGGAAGACGCGGCCCTTGGTCTGCTTCGCCACGTACTGCTTCTTCGTCGGTGGGTACTTGCGCACGCTGGCGAGGCGGGTCAGACCCGTGTTGAGCTTCTCCAGTTGGAAACTCATTGCCGTGGCGCAATCTTAAAGTATTTAAAAAATGCGAAAGAATACGTCTGCGTGCCGCAGCGGCCTTGGTGACTGCTCTTTCTTGATTTTTGATAAAGGGGCCAGAAGCCACCACAATAATGAAAAAGGGAATTGCCCGTCTCGTTACTTCGATAAAAGGAAGGCTCCAAAACATCAACACCCTCTTCACGCCTCCTCTCTATCCTTTTCTTTGTTTAAGAGTCTTCGGTGTCGGTGCGATTACGCATTTAGGAAAGCTTACACGAGTTACAAATAAAAAAAAAAAGGAGGAGAACCAACACGACAAGCCCACACAAACAAAAAAAAAAGGCCCCCCCCCCGCCCCGCCCCCCCCCCTTTTTTTCCCCCCCCCCCCCCCCCCCCCCCCCCCCCCCCCCCCCCCCTCCCCTTGCCGTCTCCCTCCGTCGACGCCGCGTGCACACCGCTCCCGGCCGTAGTTGACCGCCTCGTCCTCCAGCTGCTTCGCGATGGCGGCCTGCTTCCCCCTTTTTCCCCCCCCCCAAAAAAAACCCCCCGCCCGGGCCAAACCACCCCCCCCCCCGGGGAAAGGCCCCCCCCCCCCCCACCAACCCACAAAAAAAAACCCCCCCCCCCCCCCAAAAACCACCCCCCCCCCCCCCCCCCCCAAGGGGGGGGGGGAAACCAAAACCCAACGGCGGGAAAAACCCCCGCCCCCCCCCCCCCCCCCCCCCCCCCCCCCCCCCCCCCCCACCGGGGGGGGGGGCCGGGGGGGGGGGACTTGAGCGTGATGACGGTCTCCAGCTGCGTTGCCTGCTGCGCCAGGTCGCTCTCCGCCACCTCCTCCAGCACAGCAATGAAGCGCTCGTCGGCGGCTGCCAGCAAGCCCTGCACCTTGCACCACTCCAGCACTTTGGCAAACTTGGACAGCGGCTGCTGCGGCACGTTCGGGGCACGGTGCTGCAGGACGCCTTCGAGGGCGTGAAGAGCGGTGGAGAGGGCGGATTGAAAAGTTTCAATCTCCTCTGCGGTGAGGGGGTCGCGGCGCCGCGGTGGCGTTGGAGCGGGTACGACGGCGCCGCCCTCCTCTCCCTCCTGTTGTGCCTCAGCCTCTTCATCTCCCTTCTCCTTCTCTTCCCCCTCCTCTTCCTTCTCTTCAGCGGCGCCGCCCTCCGCCGCCTTCGGTGATGGCGCAAAGGCCGGCTCCACCACACGCCGCGCCTTCGAGAGCAGCTTGCTGATCACCTGGCACTGCGCCGCGTAGTCGAACTTCTCGTTGCCCTCCTCGTCGAGCAACGCCACGAGCTTCTTGGCGCACACCTGCACATCCTCGACGGTGGTGGAGAGTTCAATCAGGCGCTGGAGACGGCCGACCGGGTCAAGGGCCGCGAGCTTCTTGAGCAGCTCGCGCGGCGACAGCAGTGAGGTCGCGTCGGCGGGCAGCGGTGGTGGCGCATCGGCACTTGGAGCGTGGTGCGGTGGCACCGCCGCCGTTGGCCTGTGCCTCTGCGTCCTCATCCGCCTCCGTCGGTGGTGCCTTGACCGGCAACGTCTTGACGCCCTCTCCCCATGCCGCCTTGCGCACCCCCGCCTGCTCACACCGAATCAGAAACTCGTGCGCCGACGGGAACATCGTCTGCTTACCCAGTGCGTAGAGGGCGAAGAGCCGCTCGAGAACAGTGAAAACGGCATCCTTGTGTTGGCCCATCAGCTCCTCGTACACCGACTCCGGTCGCTGACTGATTGCCTGCAGGAAGCTGTTGACCGACTTCGGGTCCCTGAACTTCTCGCTGCCGTGGTAGTCGCGGATGTACTCGGCGATCATCGCGGCATCTCCAAGAAGCGAGTGCATAAGCGCGAAGTTCGAGTTGGGCTTCTGATCCTTCTTTTCGCGCTTCGCAGGACGCTCACCATCGGCGGCGCCGTGGGGACGCGAGCCGTGCTTACCGGACAGGGAGCGGTGACGCGCGGGGCGGTGCGAAGGGAAAGCCGCCGCGGTGGCCACGACCACGCCCACGGCCGCCGTCGCCACGTCCACGGCCTCTGTCGCCGCGTGCCGCACCACGACCACCACCATGGCCACCACGTCCATCAGGAGAGGCGCCGCGGCCACCGCGACCACCGCGCTGAAACCCACCACGACCGCGGCCGCCGCCACCACGCGCAGGAGCAGCGGTGGCAGCCGCCGTGGAAGTCGACGCCGTCTGTGTGGCTGTTGAAGGTGCAGCGTCCATTGGTATGACTAGGTTTTTCTTGTTTCTCTTGTAGGCTCGTTACTGTTGTGCGCTTTGCCGAAGAGCAGAGCTAACACACACAAAGAAACAAAAAATAAAGCACAACGAGACGGTAAATTCTTCTTTCCCGGCTTACTGTGTGATTGAGAAGAAGTGCGCGATGGTAGCAATAAGCACAGAGACAGCAGGAGGCAGTCAAGAGAGAGGACAAGAAAAAAATAAGATATCGGGCCATGCAACACCTCCGACATCGACTTCATGACGCTGCTTAGGGCATGAAATCGCTTGCCTTCACACGAATGCGGCAGGATCTGGTCCTACCTCGCCTACAAGTTTTTTTTTTTCTTTTCCTCACAACCTTTGAAGCGAAGCCTGCGAGGGACAAACGCAGCAAAAATTCAAGCGCCACAACTGAGAAGGAAGGATGCGCTTCTTTTTTTTTCTCCCAAAACGATATCTACCACTTTCCCAAAATGGCTTAGAGAACCTTGATAGCAAAGAAGCCACGGCGACGGCCAAAACGTGGCGGGCGTCATGCAGTTCTGTAGTGCCTCTGTTCGAGTCTTTAGTAGCAAAGACGTGGGGAGTACTATCATCGTCGCCCTTGAAAGAACAAAACAAAGCAATCTTAAGTCCGTCATCACAGCGGAAGAAGAGGATACTGGAAATCGTAGCGTGGCAGGCATGTGCGTCAAATGAGCGTAAAAAAAAAAACAGAAGAGTCAATTAGGATACAGGATTGAGAGTCAACGCAAAACGCGTCCCCTCCAACGTTTGGGGTTTTTATCACCTTTAAAAGAAAAAAGAAAGATGCTGCTTGAATGCAACAGCTTCAAGAAACACAATAAAAGACAACTCCACCGACATAACAAGGCTCGTTAAGCTTCTCCAACGCCAGTATATTCTTTTCGTTTTCTATTGTACACCAACAACGAATGAGAGACGGTGTGTTTGTTTGTGTTTTCCTCGTTTTTTTTTTTCCGAGTTTACGAGGCTTACTGCTGTAGTGGCTCGCTGGCAGAAGAGTTCGACTGCACCGCCGCACCCTCCTCCGCCTCCTCCCCTTGCCCCGCAACAGAGTTGGCGTTGTGGTTCGCCTCCTCGTTCTTGTCCGTTGCCGGAAGGGCAGCGGATAGCAGCAGCAGCAGCAGCAGCCACAGCCTTCGTCGGCGGCGTCGTGGTCATCACTGCCGTCTCGCCACTCGCCTCCGCCTTGGCGATGAGCGGCATCCCTGCTTTGCGCACCCGGAAGCCGTAGATCTTCGGCACGTACTGCTGACTCGGCGGCGGCACCACCACGCCACGCTCACGCAGCTGCATCAGCAGGAGGTGGGGAAATGTTGTGCCCCAGAAGGCGCCGTCGAGGCTGCGGTGCCGCACCGAGCGGGGGTGGTAGATGTCACCACAGCGCGGGCAAAATAGCTTCACGGAGCTCTCTCGCACGACGTCGCTCTGCCCCACCGGCAGGAGCGCGTGGCCCTCGCAGAAGACGCGGGGGCAGCTACCAAACTCACTCTGCACGAACTTACTCTCCATCAAGTTCAATCCTCTACCGGTGGTGATGAAGCGGGCGTGGATGAGACCGTAGAGGATCTCGGCGGAGCTCTCCACCAAACGCTTCTGCTGCTCCGTCAGTCCGTCGCTCTCCATCGACTCCACGTCGAGGATGAGCTCCAGGGCGTAGTGGTAGAAGGGCACCATCGGGGCGAGCCCGGTGAGGTTGAAGTCGTCCGTGATGAACTCGCGGTCGACCATGCAGAAGAACTCGTTGCCCTTCAGGTCGCAAAACCACGTGATCCAGCTCACCAGCTCCTCGTCCTCGTACTCGTACTCCATGTTGTCGGGGTGAGTACCGCTCCTCCATGAGTTGCTAGAGAGAGAGAGAGAGAGAGAATGAGTAAGAAAAAGAACGAGATACGCAACACACAAAAAATGAAGAGTAGAAAAAAATATGGTGCGGAGAATAGCAGCAGCCGTTAGACCACTCGTCGAAGGCTCTTTTCCGGACTCTAGAACAGCTACAGAGACGACGTACCTTGCGCAACTTTCATTTTGATTTGCACTTGACCTTCTACGTGTGTGAGGTGGTGCATGTAAAATTTCTAGAAGTTCTTGTGTTATTCCTACTCTAAACGACAATAGAAAAAAAGGAAAAAGCTCCTATTCTCTTTCCATAACGACACCAACAACAACAACAACGAAAGCAGATACGCTTCCCAGCAGAAAGGCAGATCGCAAAGATAAAGACGGTCACCTAAGCGCAACCGATAACGAGAAACACACGCGCAAAGCTTCGACCGTGTGAGAGACAGAGAGAAGGGAAGGGGGATAGAGGAAAAAGAGATGAGAGAGGCCTCAGAAGAAAAAGGGAGTGAAAATGAAGAAAAGAGCAGAAGAGTTACACGCACACCTCGAAGACGTGCGCGACCAGACAACGAGCCGTCGCGCTTTCATCGCATAAAAGTGCTTAGCAGACATGAGATTCATCTGCACACGAAGCACATGTGACAACGATGCACAAAACACCGCCGCCCCTGCAATAACTTTCGCTGTGAGACAGACCGCAGGAAAAAAGAAACGACCCGTCTTTATTGTTCCTTACCCTTTCTTTGTTGTGCGTAGAGCTGTGCACTCATGGCTGTTGTGCAGACGCCGATGGTTGGCCTCGCCGCAGCTCGGGTCGCTCTTTCAAGTCATACAAGACAAAACCACAGTCAAAGTCCTTCACCGCGGAATACGAGCAAAGCCGTTGCCTCGCCTCGCCACTCGTCCGACGACAACCAGATGACATAAAAGGCGGTGAGGACAAGTAACCCGTCATGGCCGACCGCCACAGATGCTACACACACGCTGCTACTAATTTTTAGTTTCTTCTCTTTGAAAGGGCAGTGTGATGCGAGAAGTGGTCGGGGCAGCTCTCCATGTCTCCTCTCTGATTCTTTCATGTTTTGAAAAGTTGTATTGCAATAGACTTCCTTTTTTTTCTCTTGCGTGTGCGTGTTTCATATAAGGGGTAAACCACGTCGTACATCAAAATACCATGCCGAATTACCAACAGCATCGACGCGTTTTTTTTTTCTCGCAAACAACAACACAAAAGAGGTCGCAGCGACCTTCCGCATACACCCACACACACCTTCGAGCCTTTAGGCTCATCGGTGGCAACAACGGTTCCTTGCGTGCCTGTCCAGCACAGTCAGCGAAACCAGACAAATAAAAAGAAAGCGAAGAGAACATACAAAAAAGAGAGGGCACGTTACAGCGTCAGCGCGTTTTCCAGAAAAAAAAAATTAATTCTTGAGTCTCGTTTCTTGCTTCTACTGGCAACGCTAGCCCCAAGAGAAAGTGAGGAGTAAAAGGAGCCTCAGCCGATGACGAAAGTTACCAACAAGGCTAAGCCTCTGAATGCCCACACACAACTCCCACACACGAAAAAAGAAAGGAATGGAAACAACAACTACCCAAAAACGGACAACAAAAAAAAACACAGAACCCTGTAGAGAGGAAGAGCTACAAGAAAAAAAAAACAAGAGAAGGGAGAGTATCTATTTGGAGCAGCAAGAACGTGTAGAACGACCGCGTGAGCGGGTATTACCACTCACATTCTCCGACACTCCGTGGGTTGTCCTCAACTTGCTAGTGCCATTCTCCACCCTCTTCGCCGTCTACGCAGCCGGTTCGGCCGGCGTGGCGGGGGCGGAGGCCGGTGCGGCCGGCTGGGAGAGACGCAGCGCATGCTCCGCCCGCCACCCCGCTAAGCCGCGGCCGAACGCAACGCCACCGATCTTCGCGAGGTTGGCGCTCATGAAAGCGAAGTACTTCGCCTCCAGCTCCTTCGCCTCCTCCACCGTCTCGGCCCCCGCCTCGGCCACTGCGCCGGTAGCGTAGCCCGTCAGCTGACCACATAGCTGGCGCACCACGTAGTTGCCCGACGGACTCAGCGCGAGACTCAGAAGCGCGTCGTCGCCCTTTTCCATCAGCGCGCGCGCCACCTGCAGCACAAAGGTGTCCCCATCCTTCGTCCGCCGCGCCACCGCCAGCGCCTCCTGCACGCAGTGGGAGTGATACTTCTCGCGCGACGACTCAAAGATTGTGTTGACGATGCGCTCGTTCAGCGCGCGCAGGGCGGCCTCAACCGGCGTGCCCGGGATGGCGCGCGCCGCGAGGGTTGTGAGGAAGGAGCGGTAGACGTAG
The DNA here is from genome assembly GCA_030078075.1 of Crithidia sp. LVH-60A. Lineage (NCBI taxonomy): Eukaryota > Euglenozoa > Kinetoplastea > Trypanosomatida > Trypanosomatidae > Crithidia > Crithidia sp. LVH-60A. The sequence continues at coordinate 1,532,771 of CP119668.1, forward strand.
CCGTCCGTGTAGGTCGGGTCCGCCGTCGTCCAGCTCGCCGCCAGTGCCGACACGAGCGTCTCGCTGTTGCGCACAAAGGTGTCGTGGTCCTTCTTCTTGCGGCTCGCGGGGCTCTTCAGCCCAGACAGCACCGCATCTGCAAAGATGGGCATCATGTAGCGCACCAAGAAAGAGCCGGTCACGTTGCGGCAGACGTGGCGCAGGCGGGACTCGACCGTCGCCGGCTTCGCTGCCTCAGCCGCATCAGCAGCGAGCTGCGCCTCGGTGGTGAAGCGGGTGCGCTTGCGGTGGAAGACAGGGAGCTCACCGGTGCACCACGATTCGGCGATGGCGTAGTAGAGGTGCCAGTCGAGGGGAGCACTCGGCGCCTTGTAGTCTGCCAGGCTGGCAGGAGCCTGCGCTGTCTCTGGCGTGGCCTCCGCCGTCTTCGTCTCCTCCGCGGTCGCCTCGCCCTCCACCTTCGCCTTCTGCGCAGCATCGTCGCCGCCACCGCTGCCGGCCTCGCCGCTCTCCTCGGCGTCGCGGCCACGCTTCTGCCCCGGCCGCCGCCCCGACTCCTCGGCCGCCTGCTCCGCCGTGCTTGCCTTAGCCAGTTGCGGGTCCATCGCGTGGAGGAGGGCAAGCAGCGTGTTGCCGCAGGCCGCAGAGCTGCTCAAAAACACGCCGTAGCGCGTCACGGCATCGCACAGCACCTTCAGCTCAGCCGCCTTGGGCTTCGCCACCTTTGTCTCCGCCGCCCCCGCGGGTGCGACGCCGAAGAGGTGGAAGAGGAAGTCGGAGAGGAGCGGGAACTGGAAGAGGGGTTGCAGCAGACGCAGCGAGGTCGTCCACTCAAGCCGGCCCAGCGACTCCGCCTCCTCCTTCGCCGGCGGCGGGGCCAGCTTCTCAAAGAAGACGTGGCGCTTGCTGCCGACGGCGAGGGCGGCACGCAGCACCTGAATGCCCTGCGGGGTCGACATCAGCGTGTGTCGCGGCTTCTTGAAAGCAGGGGCCGATGCACCACCGGCACCCGCAGCGACGGCGCCAGCGGCGGGCTTCTCTGCCTCCTTCTCCCCGTCGCCGTTCTCCTGCCCGTCGTCGTGCTCGTCGTCGCCGCCGTCCTCGCCGTTCTCCTTCTCACCCTCGCCGTTCTCCTCGGCGTCGTCGATGCGCAGGAGGCGGGCGAAGAGGCGCGTCGACTCCTCGGAGTCGGCCGACATAGCCGTCAGGAGGGCCTCGTAGGTCGCCACCTCCTTCGTGATCGACTCCAGCAGCTCGTCCGTCGACTTGGCGTGCACGTCGAGCGGCGGCTGGTCCTCTGCTGGTGTCGGCTGCGGCTTGTCAAACGCCGTCACCATCCCCATCAGCGAGCGGAATACGCCGTAGACGGCGCCTTGGATCGAGCCGCCGTTCGCCACGTCCACCAGCCGGTTGCCGTGGTTCGCCGTCGCACAGGGCACCTGCATGAAGGCCTCCGCTGTCTTTTCGGAGAGGAGGGTGTCGTCAGAGTTGCGCGGCAGCGAGAGGCAGGCCGCGGCGTACTTGTGCTGGATCACGACGAGCAGGCGCACCACGCCGCCCGGAGCACGGGCACGGATGGCCGTCAGCACCTCAGCCGGCACCATCTCCTCCGTCGCGTTCTTGCGACCCGCCTCCTCCAGCTGCGCGTAGGTGTCGAGGTGCACCACGGCGAAAGTCTCGTTAAGGCGGCTGCCACCGTGTCCGCCACGCCCGCCACGCCCACCGCGACCACCACGGCCGCCGGCACCGCCACGCTGAAAATCGCCACCGCCGCCACGACCGCCACGGAAGCCACCGCGGAACTGCTGCTGCTGCTGCGGGTTGTACGGCTGCTGGCCACGGTAGCCACCGCCGCCCTGGTAGGCACCTCCCTGGTAGCCGCCACGGGCCGCCTGGTTGTACTGGTAGTTGGCGTTGTAGCCCTGCGCGTTGCTGTAGCCTCCCTGCTGCTGCTGCTGCCCGTAGTACCCGCCCTGGCCGTAGCCGCCCTGACTGTAGCCGCTCTGGCCGTAGCCGTACCCGCCCTGGTGTGCGCCACCGCCGTACCCGCCCTGGTAGTAGCCGCCCCGCTGTGCGTAACCGCCCTGCTGCGGCTGCGGCTGCTGGTAGCCGCCACGGGGAGCGTAGCCCTGGCCGTAGGACTGTCCCTGGTAGCCGCCGTACTGCTGCTGCTGCTGCTGCTGTGGGTAGTAGCCACCCTGCCCGTAGCCTCCCTGGCCGCCGGCCTGCT